>CAJHQP010004702.1:0-52638 GCA_905132765.1 Moricandia arvensis | reverse complement strand
GCCCATTCATGTTTCTCTATGTGTCTGCTGCCAATGTGAACGTTTTTGGGATTTGTAGGTTTTCCGATATGAGTAGACTTTGGAAGACTATGGGAAGTCTTCTTCAAAAAGTCTTCTCGAAAGTCTTCTAGACGACTTCTTGGGAAGTCTTCTCATAAGTATCTTCCTAACAATATGTGCTAGAAAACTCCAAGAGTCTTTTGAGAGAGTATTCTCTCCACGTCAGAGTGGACTCCAAAGCTGTTTTGTGGAGGGAATGATCTATAATAATTTTGTGTTATGGTCGTTTTATGATTGTAGGCTGTAATTTTTAGTTGTGAATTCTTTTGTAATTTAAAGAGATATTAATGGAAAACATTTGGTATATATATTCATGTGCCTATCATATTATCTTGCAAAAGTACTTGACATTATTGAAGTTATTTGATACACTTTATAAGCAAACACCATAATAATAAAAATTAGTCAATTTACTAACAACTAAGGGGAGAAAACTTCTCAAGAAAAGTTAGCCGAATTCACAAAATATCAAATATTACATAAGTTCAAAACCATATAACAGTTTTCACTGGAAGACTTCTAGGAAGTCTTATGGAAGATTTTTGGAAGTCTTTTGGAAGACATAAATTTAAAAGCGGGAAATTTAAAGTTGAAAAATTGAAATATAAGTGGAAAATTAAATTTAAGCGGGAAACTCAATTTTAAGTGAAAATTAAAATTTTAAATTTTATGAAAGTTAAAAATTATATTTTATGGTCTAAGAAGACACATAAACCATATTAGTTGATAATTTTGAAGTTACTTAACACTTTTTAAAGTTAAAAAATATATCTTAAAGTTACTTAACAAGTTTACGCAAACTAACGTCGAAGACTTCCACAGAAGTCTTCTTAGATTAACTAGAAACATTAATAAACATGAAATATTGGTAAACTCATAACTTTAAACCAATTAAGTTATCAACTAATATACATGAATTAATAAGAAAATGTTAAAAAGTCTTTATAGTTTTAGAGAAATTAACTTTATTAAACATTGAGGTAGAAAACTTCCAAAGAAGTCTTCAGCAGACTTACACATAAGTCGTCATTTAGGTCATTTTTTGCAATGAAAATTTACAAATGAATACTTCTAGAGAAGTCTACTCTACAACAAACTTCTTTGAAGTCTTCCTTTGTAAATATTGGCTTACTTTTGTTTTCAGAAAAATATCTCGAAAATATCAGAGAAGACCTCCCGGTAAGTCATCTAGGATAAATATATTAGTTTTGCATTTCACCAAATTGTATCAAAAATTGACTTTTCCTAGACGATTGTAAGTCGTCTAGGAGAAATAGAAACCTTAAATATTTAATATTTAATACAGTCGTCTAGCAGAAAAAATAAATCTTATATATTTAGTTTTTAACTAGACGACTTATATGTAAGTCGTCTCATTTACTTTTGTAATTAAAAAGTAAAATTTAAATATTTAATTTAATTAGACGACATGCGTGTATGTCTTCCGTCAGACGACTTGCATGTATGTCTTCTGTGATATCCAAGGTTTGACTAGAATCTCGGAAAAAAAAATTTGGAAGACTTTCTTGTAAGTCGTCTGCGAGAAGACTTACATGGTACTCATCTAGCTAAAATTAAATATTTAAGTTTTATTTTTTTAATTACAAAAGTAACCAAAGACTACTTACAACCGACACTGAGAAGACTTCCACCGAGGATTTCAGAAGACTTACATAGAAGTCTTCTCACGGAAGACTTCCTTGTAAGTCATCTAGAGGAAAGTCAAATTCTGACACAATCCGGCTAATTGCATAACTAACATGTTTGTCCTAGACAACTTACCGTTAAAAGTCTTTTCTGGTATTTTCGAAGATTTTTTGTTAACAAAGAAAAGTCGAAAGACTTCTAGAGAATTCATCTCTAAAAAAAATGCACATAAAGTCAAATTGCGAAACTAATTCTTGCATTAACCAGAAGACTTCCATGTAAGTCTTCGCGTTGTAGAAGACTTACCACCGAAAGCCTTCTAGTCGAACAATCTAGAAAAAAATTCAAAAATACATTGTTAAAATTCCAGAGAGGTTCATGTTTAGCTCTCCCAGAACGATTTCATATCACTCTTAATGAAGTTATTCAATATTTTTTGACCAAAATCATGAATTTGAGTAACTCTAGTAAGCTTATAAATTTTGAGAATAAAAGTTTGGATTTTGGTATTAGAGGAAGTGAAAGGGAGTGGTTTGTGTGTGTAGAAATAGAGATATGCAAAGATGTAGATGCTTGATTTTAGGTGAATTTAGAGCTGAATTGTTTATTCAATGGTGGTTTGATGTATTGATGACCAATGACCATGTTGTAAATAAAGAGGAAGATGAGGTGATATTGATTAAACACACCATTTTGGAAAAAATAAATAAATATAGAATTTCGTGACAATCCGAACTTTTAAGATGAATAGGGAAATTTTCTGGTTTTTGAATCATGGATTAGTTTGTGTGTTTTACTTTAAGTTTTGAGTCATTTTTGAAAGAAACCTACAAAGAATTCGTCCCTTCGATCAGTATTTCTCACTCTCTCAATTTCATAATGCTGAAAAAACATTTGAACATAAACATAGACAATGTAACACCATCGGCAATATCCATATTTAATTTATGAATTCAAATTTTGACTCTTAACACCCCGAAACAAATTAACATCACTACTATATTTGAGAACATAAATGTAAATTTTTAAGAAAACTAGTGATGAAGATAAAAGAATAAATCTCTCTGATAATTGTCAATTGTGATTTTAATATCTAGATATTTATAGAAATATAAAATAAAATTATATGTATATCTATATAGCTTAGTTGTCATCATTTATAGCGATACTAACTGGGGGTTTGCAATATGACTCAAAACTAAAGTTAAACACAATACTAATCCATGATATTTTTAAAAAAGCTTTCACACACAAACGTTAATGCCATTACTTATTCTTATTCTGTCCGAAACGATTATTTTACTCTATCAGCCTCATCTTCATCAAATATTTACAATATTGCCATTACCATCATACACAACACCATGGACAAACAATTTGAGCATCTTTAGTGTAATCTAAAAAATCAATTTTCATCTTCATATCTCATTCTTATGCTCAAAAACTGACATTCTCTCTATATTCATCCAAAACACCAAGATTTTTATTCTAAACTTTGTAAGGTTCACAACTCATGATTTTTGATCATTAACAGCTGATCTGTTTTGTGGTGAAATTCATGTGTGCTGAAGATAGCGTAATCAAGTTATCTCACTGGTTGGAAAGTATGACTGACCATTTGTTTCAGATCTGTTCGTCAGAAGACTTCGTGTAAGTCTTCTGGTCGTAGAAGGATTAACGAGGAAGGACTTAGTTTCTAGCCGATAGTTGGAGCACATGCAGGTAATCTGATTGCTCTAAGCCGTTCGACTCTTTGGATGTGGTTTCCCTGGAGAGCTACGCAAGTGTCTTCTACGTTTCGTGCATAGCTCAGTTATTGTAACTTGCTACATCAACTGTTCTTGTTAGCAAAAACGGAATCCTCAAATAGAGTGATGCTCTACAATGACGAGCGTAGACATTACTGGTAAGGCTCTGCTATGATGTAAAGCAATAGCAGCTCCTAGTGGACTTATGGCGAGCTGTCTCTCATTATCGGAATGTGGTGTGGCTATAGTGACCACAACTTCATAGTGACTTTCTCTCTCGATTCGTTCGACTATCGACACACCAATGCCGAAGTCTTGCGGTCTATAGGATAGGCACACTATGTGGATTGGCGGCTTAGATTGTCACAATTGCATGAGCATTTGGCGTGGCTTTACATGATTATATCTCGAACGTGCAGTGTCTCTTGGTGAGTAGGGATTAGTCTTCTCCCCGCATAGTCATGGCGTGCAGAACTAAGGCTCGTACTCTATTAGTTGCTACCATTGCAATTCATCAAAACTTAAATATTTAATTCTTAACTAGACGACTTCATGTAAGACTTACCGGAAAAAATCTAGCTTCTATCATCTAGTGAGCAGCGGCTTCTACTAAATCTGTTATTCCGAGATTACCTGGTCGAAACCTTGGTTATCGCCTCGCAGAGAGACCAGTTCCCGTCGATAAGCATGTTGATTCATCCCACTCCTCGCTGAAGTATATCGACTGAAGACTTCGTACGCAGTTAGAGTCTTCACTATATAGAGGAGAGTTTAAGTATTATATTTTGAGTCATTGCAAAGGTGAGAGATGACGACGAGGAAGATGTTCCTCCAGTACGGGTCTATAATAGAATCGATTTGCAATATTGCATGTTTGTATTAATTGTTATCTTTTCTCTATCTGGTGCATCGAAGACTTCACTGTAAGGATCTTATAGAAAGAGTCAAATTTCTGACACCGCCACGGATATCGTGTCGCCATCTAGGCAAGTAAAACTGAATATGTTTATCTAGAGACTAATCTATGGTATTTCCTCGATTATTTTACCCAAAAACAAAAGTAAGCTAATATGTTAGCAAAGGAGACTCTCAAGATAGTTGCTGATGAGTAGCTGTTGAGTGTGCACAGACTTCTCCGCATCGCACCACCTCGCTATCGAGTTCTTCCTTAGTAAACAGGTGAGTTCCATTCAGATTGAGCGAGCATAAATGACATCAGTGGAAGAGCTTTCTAGAAGTCTTATTCTACCGAGTCATATTAAGTCGCATATGATAACTCAATTCGAGTTCTACATCTTAGAAATTTGACTATGCAATGATTTGTTTTGAGACATTTTCTAGCCTGGTCTTATCAATATGCACGAATATACATATTATATACTTGATAAGTTGGGGTTCCTGAAGTGAAATTACAAGTAACTAATAATGGTTGTTGTATTACAGAAGTGAAATGCTGCAAACCTTACATACAAGCTTTATGTCAAACTTGGCGATCTTTCTATACAGTCTTATGAAACTTGTCTTGAGTCTTCAATCTGCCCGAGCACGAGCCTTCTACTTGGGTTGATCACGTTATCTCTATGTTAGTTTGGGTAAACTTGTCGGCTACATACTGTTCTACTGGATTAAGTGCTATGTAACGCTCAGGCTTTTTGCTATCTTTTAACAGCTGTTACAACAGAGTCACACAGCACAGCATCACAAAGAAAGAGAGTAAGAAAAAACTTCAAGTATGAGAGTAGAGTGATGGTCTTAATGGTTTACGCTGTGTCTTCAATAGATCATAAGATATACTTTTAATTTTTAATGAATTTGAAACTTTTTTAATTTTCACATTAAATTGAGTTTCCCGCTTCAATTTTCTGCTTATATTCTCACAATTTCCAGCTTCAATTTAAGTCTTCCGATAAGTCTTCTGAGAAGTCTTCGCGAGAGGCTTCTGAGAAGACTTTCGAGAAGTCTCCGCACAGATTTTCTAGAAGACTACTAGTGAAACTGTTATATGTTTGAACTTCATGTAATGTTGATAATTTTGTGATTTTGGACTAAGTTTTTGAGAAGTCTTCTCCCCTTAGTTGTAGTAATTGACTTAATTTTTTTTATGTTATTGGTTTCTGTTATTGAAGTTGTATCAGTAACTTCAAATATGTCAAGAATTTTGGCAAGATAAGTATAGTAGACATGAACACTATTTAAGACCATTCATCAATATCTCTTTAAATTTACAAAGAATTCACAATTAAAAAGAGTACACCTATAAAGCACAAAACAAACCATAAATAACATATTATAGGTCATCCTACACAACAAACAAGCTTGGACATCACTTGACATGGAGAATACTCCATGAGAAAACTTCCAACGGGAAGTCTTTTAGCGCATTATATATTAGTCAGAGATTTCCTAGAAAACTTCACAGAAGTTTCCAATGTCCTGACGTCATTTTTGATTTCAATTTTTTCCACGAAGGGATTGGTTGTAATTTCAATACTAGTCCTTTTGGTTACTTTTTCATTTGAAACTTCAAAATGGATATACTTTGGGATTAATAATCAAATTGGGATGTCATATTTGACAGAATTCCCACTAATCTATATGGCAATAGTGATATTTCGACCCAACTCTCTTCTCTCGCTGCAGTTGATTCACTCATTTCATTTTTTCCGATGCGATTATAAACTCTAGACTAGGTAGAATTGTGCTCTAATACGGAGCTGACATATTTAATAAAATTGTTAAAATATTTTTTTAATTAAATAAATAATGAATAAAAATATAAAAAATATTAATTATTTTAAACATATTAGTTGTAAGGATATTTAGATTTTCATTAGACTAAAGTATATATCGCATATTTAAATTGTGAGTAAAGTCATTTATATGTTTTACTACGTGTATGATAGTTTCATGTAAATGATGCTATGAGATAATATATATTTATATGAATATCTTACATAATAAACTTCAATATTCAAATTTTTCTAATCTATATCGTATTATGTATCCTATATTTATATATTAATACATAATCATATATATATATACTTATTTGAGAAAATCTATGATATGTACAAATTCTGCTTAGGTGTTTATCCCATTTCCATCTTTTTTAGTAAAGATGACATGTGTAATAAAATGATCGACACTTATCTTAATATTACGACATGTCAAGTTTCAATTATTAAAGTTTTGCATTCTTTGGTAGAGTGATAAACAATATACCCATAATTTATACTGTAATCACTATTAATGAAAATCTTTAAAATTAATAACACACTTTATAAATCATATTAAACTTCACATTATCTGCCAGATTAAAAAAATAGTTAAATATTAATATTTTCAAAGTTACTTGTGAAATATTTTAATTAACCTTGGATGCTAGCATTATCTACGAATATGCGCATGAGATGTTGTAATTATTCATTCATTAGGTTCATTTCCACACTAAGAGAAAGTCTATATAAATTTTAGCTCTATTATCACTTTATATATGAGCCACTATAAATTATCTAGTGTATTGAATCTCTTATGAGATGATGATTTGAAATTGAGATGCGCCCTACACACTTGTGTACGAGTCTATGCGCTGTTAGAATGTAATAGATATTCATTCAACATACTTTTATCACAACGTTTAATATAAAGTCTAGAACTTTATACTCATAAATATTGAGTTAATTAATAATAATTTAATTATTTAATATGTGTACATCTAAATAGTAAGGAAAGTAATGGTTTTTACTCAACGAGTGATAATATAAGAGTATGTAGTGATCGAGTTCGTATTCACTCTTGAAGCCTCATCTAGTCATCATTTATTGAGAGAGTATTAAATCGTCAGTCATCATCTCTAGTGTAAGTTAATAATATAAATAGGAATAAATTTACATTGCTCCTAATTTTATTCAGGCAAAGATATTCGCTATAATAATAAAAAGAGGGAACGCAGATTTTGAATTAATGGCCTTCTTCACTCATAAAGAAATGTAACTATGATTAATATATATTTATACATTAAACATAAGAAGTTTACGTTCTCTAATCTTTTGAAAACACGACTATTTTTGATGTTTGGTACTGGCAAAAGAACGTCAAAGGATAAGGGTGTGATAGAATGTTATCATTATTATCGGACCTTGGAGCATCGCTATTCAGAGGAAAGCACTACCTTCTCTATGTTAATTCGGATATAGGCTCATGAGCGGGACCTATCAGTATCCGAGGTTTTGCCAAACCGGCCGCGGTATTCCCATTATAATATATATAGTATAACTAGCAAGAGATGAAGAACTATTCACGGATATGATTAATTATATATATACATAAGCTTGGGCACTTATACTACGTGTATAGCATTATAGGGATATTAGGTCAATTGTAGTCTTTTCGCATTAAGTTTGTAGTAATGAAATTCATTCGGTTAACATCGACCAATCTCTTCTAATCACCCTAAATCTTGGGAATATTGGTCCATCTTATTTTGCTCGGGCTTCTTAGTCTTTTATTCATGGCTTTCACCGAGCTTATTTGTCCACCGATATTTGATTGGAGTAGTATATCTTGAGGAGGTATGGAGTTGATTCTTGTCAGCAAAATAATGATGGTCACACATAATGCCGTTGTTACATTATTTAACATGAAGAACCACCGGTGAACTTTTGGACGTTATGCTATATACTGGCACATCACGATAAAAAGCACCAACACTATCACATTTTATGAATTGACCTGATCAAAAAGCAGGGGGTGGCGTATAAGGCCTTTCTTAGGGTCATCAATCTTACATTTAGGGATTGCACTTGTTTACCTCCTTCCACTCCTTGTCTTGGCAGCAGCCTGCTTCATAGGATCTTGTAACATAATCCTCCTAATTTATTATTGGAGAACTGTGGACATGCTATTCATTTTTTAGCTGCCAACACAGATTTCCATCTTCATATGAGGATATCTCCACAAGCATTTGTGGCTCTTGGTGTATATGCAGGTAACTATGGGATTTTCCTCGGCGAATGTTATAGATTGCAAACAGCTTGGGCAGGATGAGCAAACTGCTTGAGCATTATAGTATACAAACCACACGGTGTGATAACGGCAGTCTGGAATTTGGATGTATTAGTATGGGTTTCTGCACCTTGTACTCTATTTCTCTAGTCTTCTCAAAGGGTTGACTCTTGGAGTTAACACTGAGACTTCATAAAGGGTGAATAAATTTGACCTTGGCCCTTCAATGACCTCTCATATT
Source organism: Moricandia arvensis (assembly GCA_905132765.1). Classification (NCBI taxonomy): domain Eukaryota; kingdom Viridiplantae; phylum Streptophyta; class Magnoliopsida; order Brassicales; family Brassicaceae; genus Moricandia; species Moricandia arvensis. The sequence goes on along the minus strand of CAJHQP010004702.1, from coordinate 43,938 downwards.
CTTCATTTCTAGGTTTGCACAACATCTTCGCACTTAAATTATATTAATTCTATTACTACTACTTTTATGAATTTATACAATGTTGGTTGAGTAGCCAATATCCAGCACGCATATATGTTCATTCTTCTGGTATTTGGTAATAGGTAAATGGTGATAGGAGGTAATCCTTGTATACTTATATTCATCGAATCATATGTTATATTATTTATTTAATCATAATTTATTTTAAAAATTATATTTTTTATGCGTATTAACTACTTACTATGCTCCTGCTGGTTCTTGGTTCCTTATTGCCCTACATAGACTACTATATTGTATCGTGTTTAATGTTTTGTACTCTCTTGTCATTTTCTTATGTCAATACTTACAAACGGATTATTGGGATAGAAATATGTACAACCTTCTCTCTGGGTGTTTTGAATTGTACCCTCTTCGGGCTTCTTGCATTTTCACTTCTGGCCAATTTTATAATACGCGAAAGAGGTATATAAATTGTTATATAGATAGTTATTGCGCCATAGATAATCTATTCCTAAGATATTAATGTCCGTTACATGTGTAGATGCTCGTCCTTATTATATGCAGTATATGTATATGCCAAGATTTAGTACACTGTGGGGGGTTCTGCTTGGAGTTTCTTCTACTAATTCCACATTGAATAAGTATTACGGCCTTCTGTGTCATTAATTTGTTAACCATTATTAACATTTTTTTTACAGGAGCTGATAAACTTATGCAACAATACTCTAGAGCACAGAGGAAATAAATTAACTAAACTCTTTTGTTTTAAGCAGTGGTCTAAGTTCATGATTAATTTGTGGGCTGGTTCAATAAATCACATAGTAGTAAAATTATACGGGGTTGCGGAGTCTTATTGCATATTAGAGATTTAATAGGCCAATAAACATCCTTTGTGCTCTTGGGCGCCTCCGAAGCTTGGTTCGCTTAGCTCCGCCCGGTTTATAAACAAAACAAGAGGTCAACATTAACCAAAGACATTCGCCTATTATACTAGATTTAATGATGCTAAAGGCTGGTCTATAGTATATGTTTGCATAATTATATTATTATAATTACGCTTATATATCAAAGGAGTTGAATGTTGATAATTACTTTACCAATGAACGCTTAGTTGGGGTCGCGGTTTGAATTCACAGATATACTATAGACTGAATATGAAAGTCCACAGTTCCCTTTTGTTTCTATTCATACATGTTTTATAAGTTTGTCAAAATTGGCCACTGGGCATAAATTCTATATCTTTGGTCACACTTAGATTAATACTCTTATTTAGGATCAGTTGGAACATTCACTGGATTTCCCTCAGTTAAGCTATATACATTATACACTATATATAATGAGATGCACGGTTGCTGTCGGCCCTTCAGGCAAAACCTTTTATTCCGTATAACTGTGTTTGATGGGGTCGTAATTAGGTGTGATGATTTAGATTGAAACAGGTATTAGTAAGAGGATGGGGAGCAACAGCTGGCCCGTTGTTGAGGGTTTGAATTTATGATATAAAGGGTTCATATATTTATTTACATTCCTATTGCATTAATGAGATAGATCTTTTGATTTAAGGGACTCTCGGGTATTATGATATTTAGCTTGACTGGAATATATTTTATATGGTTAATTTTGATTCCTATAATTATTTTCATGAATACATAGATATAATCCTCGTCCCACCTTATATTGGTATCTGGTGGACTCTTTACATTAAAATATTGTAAACTATATAGGAGCATACAATGAATCGCGTTAGTGCACATATTGTGTCATTTTATTGCTATAATATGTACCTTTTTCATAGAGAATGGCATCAAGATTTGCTATTTCAGGTATACGCTTATTTGCGAAAAGAATGTTTTATTATCGTCAGAGTGTGAGTTTTTAATGGAAGGAAGTGATTATTAAAATGTATCGTCTTTCTCATTTCTATGAATGTGAGCAAGTCTTATGGTTCTCGCCTGAGATAAAGTCAAGGTGGCGGTCTAAGCATACCGAGTGTATTAAATCAAAGGCAGTGAGCAATAGATAGTAGAAAGACTTTTGAAACACGGTTTTACAATGCTTGCCTAAGATACATCTTAAAAGAACATTCGCGGATATGCATTCAACACTTATATAAATATTAGCAAATGACATTAGGTACTTACATGGAAAACGCGTTTAATTGGTTAGGTATAAGCAAAGCCGGCTAATTAGTCTATGCAGAGATGTACATATGAGTGGTCTATGAAGTCATGGGCCAGCAGTTATGCATACACATATCATAATTATTAATGGCATAGTCTTAGACAGATAAAGGTGAAAACTTTATTTTTATAGATAGATAGTATTTAAGAATATTCAAATATGAGGTTTACTAGGAGTAACACACAAGATGTTGTGGATAAAAATAATAAAACTCCACAACATACATTTCATACCGAGTAAAAAAGAGAATCTTGTGGGCTACCTTCTTATGTATAGCTATGTCGGTTACGCTAAGTACAATCTGTGAATACTGGTCCCTCGGGATATATTACTACGAATATAGTAACATTCATTAGAGAATTTTTTAAATTGTCTATAAAGATGCAGCTTTGCATATAGATTATATGCAGTTTACCCTTCTTATTATTTAGTATTTGGTATTACTTTTTCATTATATTGTATACCAAAGTTATATATTAGTATTTATAGTTATATGGATGCTGTCAGATAGCATTGGTATATATATATGGGCATATGCTAGATTTTTGGCTCCTATATCTAATTAATTGATACAGATCTAAAGTGCTTTGTCCTCATTAAACTCATTCGCTTATAGTACATTGAATTTGATAGATGTAACTATTATCATCACCCCAATATATATGAGTCTTATTCCTATTTTTAATACATTGTTCTATCTTGTTTATATTTATGCGACAGTATTTTAAATTTTATTCTGATAGATGATTTTTGGAAATTTAAGATTTTTTAAAAAATTAAAACTACGATGATGATGATATTTTTAAATATATGTCAATATTTTAAAAGAAAATAGAAAAAAAATCGTTAGAAAGATTGTGGATAAAAATATTCTTTGCTAAATTTTTATTTAATTTTTTCTATAAGTTGCGTATAATATCAAGCTAAGTTTTTGAAGAAATTTTTATATATCTGGTAATTTTATATTTTTACACTGGTTTATTTTACATACATGATTATGAAAGTTTTTTTAAAACAAAAAACATGATTTTCTTTTAAAAAAATGTTCATTTTTAGTTAAAATATCATGTTTAGTTTTCAAATATCATTTTATATATTTAAGTTATCTATTTTCATAAAAAAAATTTCTTTTTTTATCTTATTTGATTTTTATTTTATTTTGATTGAAATAATTTGCTTAAGTGTATATTTAAAATATCAAATTTAGATGTTGAGGTGACATATTATTAATGTTACTTGTAAGTGAGCAATTATCTCAAATAGCTATTTTGAAACTTTTTATTTTTAAAAATTTTAAACCTCACCTCCAAACCCCAACTCATAACTCTAAACTCTAAGTCTGGATTACTTAACCCTAGGGTTATCAATTTATATTTACACCTTTTAAAAAACGTTTTTTGATTTTTTTTCTCAAATGCTATTTTTTGACAATTTTTTTAGTGCTATCCTAAGGTATTTCTCTTTGTAAGTTCTCTCTAGACACTTCAAATAATATAAATTCTCATTTTTAAAATATATGTTTTTAGGTTCATAGTGTCTTTATTGTTTGAAATTTTGTATTTTTTGAAATATTTTCTTTGTTAGTTAAATTTATGTTAATATTTGAAAGGTTAGTTTATATATCAAACTGACTCAATTGATGATATTTCTATTTTGTTTACTAAATTTAATATTGATTTCTATTTTGAAAGAGATAATTTTTGAAGATTCTTCAAAATTTGCTAAAAATAATAAATGAAAAGGTGATTAGTATACTTTTATTTGCGACTTGAAATAATATGTGGACACTTTCAGTGATTTATAGCATTCAACTTGTATATAGTATATATTATTTGTGAATATTTCAATAATATATAACCTAAATTTTGAAAATCACGTGTTTTAAATTTATCTAGTTATAATTATTTGAAAATTTGTATTTTGAAATTAATTATTATTTTTGTTAGTATTTTCGAAAATCTGTTATATATTAAATTAACTGATATTTATTTCTATTTATACTGAAATAATACAATTTTGGTAATATTGACATTTTTAAAAATTAAAAATTAAAAAAATGATTTGTCATAATATGATTGTTTGTTTAGCATCCTATGTGGACACCTTCAATGGTTTATAGCCCCAACTTTTATATAGTTAGAAAATATGTTATATATTAAATTAGGGTGTTTTGCAAAAGTGACTCAAAATTTCAACTTAAATGCAAAACTAACCCACCATTTTTGGGAACTTTCATTTGCCTCATTCACCCTAGATTTCGAGTTATTCACGAAAATGCCATTACTCTTTTTTTTTTCCTTTTTTTTTAAAATGAGTGTTTTCCTCTATCATCTCCATCTTCATCAAGTATTTACAATATTACCATTGTCATCAATACATCAACCACCATGAACAACCCAATTTGAAGCTCTTAATGCCACAAAAAATGATTTCCTTCTCTTCTTTTCTCTTTTGTTATTCACACAAACCATATTTCTTTCATTTTCTCTCAGAATTCATCCAAAAAAGTTCAAGATTTTGATTTCATGCTTTGTAAGATTCATATAGACATAAAAACTCATGATTCTTGGTCATTAATGAGTTGGTAGCATTCATGGTGAAGTTTTATGAGATTAGAGAAGTTAAACAAGTCATCTCATGGATTCAAGATATGAAATACTTTTTTTTTCCAGATTTGTTCGTGAGAAGACTTACAGGGAAGTCTTTTATGTTCTTTTTTGTAAATTTGTTAATTAACTTCAATGTATATTTTCTAAATTTTAAAAGTGTAAAGTAACCTCAATAATATCAAGTTAGGTGGTTTAATGTGTCTTATTATATCTTAAGATATACTTTTTAATTTTTAGGAAATTTAAAATTGTAATTTTCACTTAAAATTTAAGTTTCTCACTTAAATTTTATTTCCCGCTTAAATTTCCCGCTTCCGAGAAGACTTAACTTTTTCTAGTGAGACATATGTATTGTTTGATCTTCGGTGAATTTGACTAAGTTTTATTGATAAGTATTTTTTTCTTAGTTTGTAATAAATTTGATTAAATTTAATTTTTTTATGGTTTTTGGTAGTATGGTTAAAATATTTTCAAATTGACAACATAATTCATAATTAAAAAGATACACAAAATAATCATTAAATATACCATAAACAAAAAAATTACAAAAATGATAAATAACATCTTCATGAGAGATTTCTGGAAGACTTATAGAAGACTTCTGCAAGACTTCGAGAAAGTCTTCTAGGGGTCTTCCAGAAAGTCTTCTAGGGGTCTTCCAGGAAGTCTTCCTAGAGTCTTCCAGAAGTCTTCCACAAGTCTTCCAGAAGTCTTCCAGAAAGTCTTCCAGAAGTCTTCCAGGAAGTCTTCCAGAAGTCTTCCACTTCCAAGAAGTCTTCCAGAAGTCTTGCAGAAGTTTTCCAGAAGTCTTTCAGGAAGTCTTCCTGGAGTCTTCCAGAAGTCTTCCAGGAAGTCTTCCTGAAGTCTTCCGAAGTCTTCCAAAAGTCTTCCAGGAAGTCTTCCAGAAGTCTTCCGGAAGTCTTCCAGGAAGTCTTCTAGAGGTCTTCTAGGAAGTCTTCCAGGAGTCTTCTGAAGTCTTCCAGAAGTCTTCCATAAGTCTTCTGAAGTCTTCTGAAGTCTTCCAGGAAGTCTTCTAGAGGTCTTCCAGGAAGTCTTCCAGGAGTCTTCCGAAGTCTTCCACGAGTCTTCTGAAGTCTTCCACAAGTCTTCCTAAGTCTTCCACAAGTATTCCAAAGTCTTTCTAAATATTAGCTTCTTCTCCTTCATATCAAAAAGAAAATATCAGATTTTTAACCAAAGAATACTATCAAAAATAAAAGATGAATCAGAAAGGTCAAACCTTTAAATTTGTTAATGCCTTTAGAAGTTTCACCAATATAAAATGTTGTGTTATCTTCTTCTTCTTCATATCAAAAATAAAAGGACAAACCTGTAACCATTGAACACTATCACAAACACAAAATATGAATAAAAAAGGTCATACATTTAATCTTGTTACAGTAAGTTGAATATACAAGTTCTTAGCATCTAACATATAAAACACTCCAAAAATACATATTCAAAATTTATAGATCTACCTTTAAAGGAATGAAAGATGACAACCATGTAATGAAAAATCTTCAAAAACAAGATAAATTAGTGAGAATACATAAGAGAAAAATGAGAAATGAATATAAAGTTAGGTGTTTTCAAGTCTAAAGAGATTAGAGTGAGAAACATTACTTTTGTTGCAGCCATTTGAGAGGAAGAAAGAGAATGTGTACATTTTCTTTATATATGGAGACAAAAATCTCAATTAGGTTAAATATTTTCGATATAGAAGACTTCCCGAGAAGTCTTATAAGAGAAGACTTCCAAAATTATGAAGTCTTTTGGAAGTCTTCCAAAACCCTATAATCTAATACATGAGAAGACTTTTGGAAGACTTCCGGAAGACTTGTGGAAGACTTCCGGAAGATTTCGCATTAAGCGGAAAGTCTTCTAGTGATAGTGTCAGGCGAAAAGGTTATAATGGTAAAACTGAATACAATTTTTTTGTTTGCTCACAAGGAGTTTGTTGTATTTTCACTAGCCTTTTGGGTTACTTTTGCATTTGATTGAATTTGGGGTACACTTTTGCATTTGAAATCAAGTTTTGAGTCATTTTTAGCAATTTCCCCATTAAATTAACTTATATATAATGTTTTTATTTTTGTAAGTTACCATATTTGACATTTATTTCTATTTATACTGAAATAATACAATTTGGTAATATTGACATTTTTAAAAATTAAAAATTAAAAAAATGATTTGTCATAATATGATTGTTTGTTTAACATCCCTATGTGGACACCTTCAATGGTTTATAGCCTCAACTTTTATATAGTATAGATTTGATTGGTTGATGGTTTTGTATTTATTTTTTATTTGATTAATTTTTTTAAAAGGAAAATAATCTTATAATTACCTAATCTATTTCCAAACAAACAATTAAACATCTTAAATATAGATGAATAATTTTATTATAGAAATAAATTAATATTATAGATTACATTATATAAGTTAATAATATACATGTAAATACATATGATACTACATAAAAAATTATAAAAGGAATTTTAATATATTTATATTAGTAGTGAATACAATAAATCATAGATTTTAGAAACAAATAAATCTAAACCTAATAATATTAATTAAACTTACTCATTCGCCTATATATATTCTAAAAATATGTTAAGTGAATGCCAAACATTTAAATATATAATTTAAAAAATTAAAATCATTTCCAATAACAGTGTGGTACCATAGATGATTTATCACTTTTAGAAATGATTAAAATATTTTTATATTTTTAAAAATAAAAAATTTATAGTAAATCAATTAAAATTATATTAATCAAGAATTTTTTATTTAACTCATCTATTAATATAAATAGATGAATTAAAACTATTATATGGTAAGTCATTTATTATATGATAATTAATTTAAAACTATTATATGGTAACTCATTTAAAATTATATTAATCAAACACATGCTTTTCCTAGAGTTAATAACATATTACATAATTATATAGGTTTTATTATAATAAATTAGCATGCTTATTTTTAATAGAAAAAAAGAAAGGAGACATAAATAAAACACAAGGAAAATAACAAAATATGATTGTTATGTTCTTGGTTCTTTTAAATTATTATGATTTAATATTTATTTATTTTTCGAGATATATGTATTTTTTATGTTACTACAATGTGAACTAATTAGTTTTTTCTTAAAACTTTAAGATAAATTGAGAAAGGAAGATCAATAAAAATTACCAATTCTACAATTGGCAAATTCAAAGATGAAAAGTATAATGTAAATTGAAAAGAAAAAAATATTATTTCAAAAATAATGAGATGTATTTTGTGCGGTAGAATAAAATTTTAAAATGTACAATAATAGAAAATTAACAAATTTTATACATATAAAAAAAATTATTTTGATTTGACATTGGATCTCACATTAATATTAAGTATATATGCCTAAAATAACGACATTGCGTTATTTAAAAATTTAAATATTATTTTATTTTATATATAATTAGTTAATCAGATTTAATTAAAATATTTATGTTTTAAAGTAATGTAAAATAAATGAAAATAATAATTCTAAAAGATATCTAAACTATACTTAGTTTTAATAAAAAAAATTTCAATAAATTAGTGTTTGATAAAATAGTGTGATGATCAGAGATAATTTAAGGAAGAATTTGTTTGCTTAACCAATTTGAGTTTTATGTTAAACACTAAATAAAAAATGAGTGAGAATGTGTGATTTGTGATTTGAGAAAATTATGAGAGAAATTGCCTAAGCTACAATTTCCTAATACATTTTTTCATGTTTACTTTAATCAAATGTATCCTCAGTTTTTTCCTGGTTGGCAGCTTCTCGAAAATGAGATTTGTGAGTAAGGGTGGAAAGAAACCGATAGTCTATGTCTCGCGCGATGGATGTGTTGTATGATGTTTCTAAGGTATATCTTAGTATGTGTTTATGATTGGATTGCTTAGAAAATGGCTAAGAAATGCTGTATTCAAGAGTTTGCGGGAAGTTAGTAAAAACTAACTTATGTCTTGTTAAGGATGAAAAAGTGTCGACTATGGGATTTTTCATAAGGTAGGCAATGAAGGTATCTGATTGGTTCAGTCAGCAAGAGTAAATATGCTTTAAATCATTTGCAACGAATCAAGATATGTATTCTTTAGTGAAAGATTAGATACAATGGTAGAAGGTATGAAGCAACAATTGACATGGATTTTTGGTTAACTAACTGGCTAGCTAGGTCTGTGAGAGATGCTAATTTAACACTTGTCGATAATAAATGAAGTTAATATCTCATGGAATTATGAAGTTGTGGATTTTCGTGTGGTGGTGGTAGCACACTTGCTGGAAGCTGAATGGATCGACGGAGTGCGACAAGTACGTGTATGTGGTTAGACATCTAAGTCAGACGTAGTACCATGCGTACACAATATGGATGGAATGATGGAGTCAATCCGCTTGTTAGTGACGTGGTGTGAAGGCCAAAATTTGTTCGACTACGGGTGTCACATTTTTTGTTTGGCAGAAAATCACCCAATATTGGTCACACAAGAATGGGTTCGAGGAAGAGATCAGATTTGGTGGTGCAAAATACATGGTGATTTTCAAGTCGCATGTTATTTATCAAGATGTTTCAATGATGGTGAAGAGTTCAGAAAGATTTAATGACTTGATCGTGTTACCAAATAAATGGTCAAAGCAATTCGTGGAATGGACTACTTGGATCATTGTCGGGTTAACATGGATTGGAAAAATGTTAAGGTAGCGCAACGAGAAGAAGGAAAGTTGGTAGTCCAGAAAAATGATGAAGTAATTTTATTTCAATAGTATCAACAATAAGAGCGGAACATATGATCGAGAACAAGTATGAATTATTCTTAGGACCATCACAGATGCATAAGTTGAGAAAAGAGTAGAATGTCTATGGAAGAAAAGTTTCCAAGGAAGCTAAGAAAAACGTGATTTGAGTTTATAAGTGCAATGTCCGAGGAAAGCATTACTAAAATCATTGAAAGGTTTATGACCACTGCAATTGGTCGAGGACAAATAATCCAACAAAATCAGAAACTTTTCTGATTAGTGGGTAAGAATAATTGTTAACAAAGATATTTGCAAATTGGTTCAACCATTTAAGGGTTTGATGGTAACATATGTGAACTATGGTGGACGACATACTGCAAAGGAAGTTTTGTGGTCCAAGAAGAGTGCATATAGACATGTCGGTGTTAGTGCAATCCAGCTAGGAGTGATTTTGCATGGATGAATCTAAGATTGGATTAGTTGTTTTATGAATGTGCCATCGTGTATTCTTCTTGACTATTGTGGAAGTAAAAGGATTGCATGCACCATTAAAGATGTTGTGAATGAAGGTTTTTACGGATAATTGGAGTGCACATAGTGAGAAATCGGGTGATCAAGGTGACTTATAAACAATCTTATCCGTCCATCGATTATGTTGCAGTCGTGCATTTCGGGATTCTGGATGCAACCTAGATGAAGCATTTGTTGTTGTCATAATTAGTTACATCAATGAGGGTGATTCGAGTATCGAAATGTTCTTGTGAGACCCGTTATTTGAAACAAAGTGGGGGAAGAATGAAATCTAAAGTTAGAAGTGATTGAGGAAAATCGGAATGGAAGAAACCCAAGATTAGATCCAATAAGCGGTCGAAGTGCGTGGAAGCAAGATACATGCGAGAGTCCAGAGTTGTTTCAGTCTTTAGTTCTAGAACATGTTGTTGAGACTAAATTTTAGGACAAATTTATTTAAATGGGCGGAGAGTTGTAACGCCCCGCTCGCAAAGTATTTTTAAATTAAAAGAAAATAAATCGCGAGAAGTTTAATTCTACAAGGCGCGTATTTTTTTTCTAAGTGTGGAAACACTTGTATTCATGAAAGTTGCAAGATGAGTTGTATTTCGACTAAGTTTTAGATCATTAGTTAGCTCATGGAACAAATTTGAAATAGACATAGTGACGGTAAGCCGATCATAGAACAATCGGAGGATACATAAGGAAATATCAAGACCGTGAGGCCAATTAAACAGTGTTCAATTACTAGACATGTGGGGTTCATATAAGAGAAGTTTGACTAGCCATTGCTGCGAGATTATACAAAAGGAAGGTCGGATCTGTGAGATTCAAATAAGAAAAGAATGATATATATATATTAAATAAAGCCATTGATGGTGATATTTGACTAAACAAAATAAGGAAACAACACTAAATGTCCGGCTTGGTGAACAAGTTCATAAATAATATAAAAAGAGACATGTAGCTCTCATTTCTAGAAACAACTAAGTAAAACATGTTTAGATAAGTCAGAGTATAAACAAGTTGGTAGAGAGAGGAGTTTAAGAAGAGGGATCAAATGAGGAGAAGCTAAAGAGTTCTTCGTCGGAAATGCAAGGAATTTCAGGGTCTTTGAATCCTAAGGATTCAGCTAAGGTGAGGGCATGATTCGTGCCAACTTAATAATTAGGGTAAACGACTTGTTTCCATACCAGAAGTATCATATAGTAATAGTTCCACACAATCTTTCATGCTTGTTTTAATTGTCCACATTTTAAGTATATGAACTCAATTGCACACTTTTTAAATATATAAAGCTATTTACCCCTATTTCTAAAGATCAAAACCTAAAATCACGCAGACGAAAGTTTAGCTTGGTTTAGACTCTAAACTAATATCAAACTAATTAAACCCATATCAAACCAATTGGTATCAAACTGAAATTATAAGCCGATCCGACATGATATCCAAATAAAACCTGACCCAACATCCTACTAAAGAGTTTGGTTGAGTAGTATTTGAATATCAGGTTGGGTGGGTTTTAATTTCAGTTCAATATCGGCTGGTTTGATATCGGTTTAAATTCTAAACCAGTAAAACCAAACTAAACCTTCGTCTGTGTAGTTATGGGTTTTGATTTTTGAAAATGGGGGTAAATAAGTTCATATACTTAGAATGTGTGCAATTAGGACGAACATTAAAGATTGTATGAAAATATTACTATACGATAATTCTGGTGTGGAAATAGGTCGTTTACCCTAATAACTAATATTTATGTCATTGTTGGTTCGTTAGGGATGGAGATTACGTGTTAGGAGAATTGTTCATTGGAAAGTTTCTTCTTAGTTCTTCGAGATAGTTCTCAAGGATCGAAGAACGTTCCTGGGTACTTATGATATTTGCATGTTAGATTGTGTGTGATGATATTATGTTTAAACTGGAATGTTATGTGAATGAAAATAGAACTGATCTTGATAAGAATATGTATTTTAAATGTAGGAATGGATGAGATTAACTAAGGAAAGAACATGAATATATGAATGAACTTAAATAAGGAAAGTACATGATTAATTAATGAAATTAAATAAGGAAATTATATTTTGGCTTTAGGCAGTAAAGGTGTTATGATCATGTTATGGCTTATGGCCGTGTATGTTGGCTTCGGCCGTGATGGACATTTGGGTCGTAGGTTGGATTCAGCCGTAGGTTTGGCTACATCAACATGTTGGCTATGGTCGCAAGTTAATGGACCGACATGTCACATGTTTGGCTACAACTGCAGGTTCGGCTACGGCCGCATGTTTGGCTATGGTCGCAGGTTTGGCTACGGCTGCATGTTTGGCTACGACCGCAGGTTTGGCTACGACTGTAGGTTTGACTACCATCGCAATTTTAGCTACGACAACAGGTTTGGCTACAACCGCAGGTTGATGGACCTTGGATTGGAATGTTAGGAAATGCTAAAGTAAATGAATGATAGAAATGGATGCTAGGTTGTTAGTTTTGGATGCATCATTGAAAATGGATAATTAATAGGAAAATGGATAAGTAAAAGATGATTAAAATGGATTGCTAGGTTGATAGAAAGGGATTGCTAGGTTGCTAGAATGGAACGTGGAATTTAACTGCTTGATTATAGAGTTGCAGCTGGGTGGTTTTGAGTCATCACTGGGTAATTTTGTATAATCATGCCTCCTTTGCGATGCACGTAAGGTTGATTGTGTGGACCCGAGCGCGACACTATAAATATAATCGAGAAGGGTGTTTTGAACTTGAGTAATGTTTGAAAGTTTTGTAAAAAAAAAAAATTATTTTGAAAACTACATGATTTAAGTACTTAATCTTGTGTTTCATTTATAAAGTTGCAGTATTTCTCATGTTCATCCGATAAAATTTGACTTGATCGTTTACTTGAAATTTTTAACTTGTTTTCAAAGATTTCCAGGTTGGGGTGTTTCACTACTCCTTCTACATCAGTCCACGTTGAGGTTGTGGTTGAAGTTCATGATTGATACACCCAGTGCAGATGATCCCACACATGAAGATGGTAGTAGTGATCATGGTGACGATCATGGTGAGACACCATATACTGAGAACCAAACTACTGATGTTAGAGATATGAGAGAGGTCTTAAACCTTCGACAAGTTATGATCCTAGTGAGTATGTGTTGCTTACTGATGGGGAGAGTCTGAAAGCTATGATGAAGCTTTGGAGGATGAACACATGGATATGTGGTTTTGCGCCATGGATGAGGAGATGGATTCTTTTGAGGAGAATCATATTTTGAGTTGGTGGAATTTCCTAAGGGAAAGAAGACTCTGCTTAATAAGTGGGTGTACAGAATTAAGCATGAAGGTAAAAGTTTGCTACGTCGATACAAGGCTAGATTGGTTGTGAAAGGCTACAACCAAAAGAAAGGGACTGATTTTGATGATTTTTTTCTCATGTTGTGAAGATGTCATCCATTTAGATTATGTTTGGATTGGCAGCGAGTCTTGATCTAGAGGTTGAGCAAATGGATGTGAAGACGGCTTTCTTTCATGGTGATTTGGAGGAAGAGATCTACATGGAACAACCAGAAGGCTATGTGAAAAAGGACAAAGAGAATTTTGTTTGCCCGTTGAAGAAAAGCCTATATGGATTGAAGTAAGCACCAATGTAATGGTACATGAAGTTCAATTTTGTTATGGGGGAACATGGTTATGCAGAGACTGATTCAGATCACTGTGTTTTTGTAAAGGTGTTTGGTGATGATGATTTCATCATCTCGTTGTTGTAAGTCGATCGATGATATGTTGATTGTGGGCATGAACATGGACAGAAATAAGGATCTGAAAGCTCATGTACTTTGCCTTAAAAGATATGGGTCTTGCGAAATAGATTCTCGGAATGAGGATTATTCGAGATAAATGTGAGAAGCTGATTCACTTTTCTCATGAAAGGTACATTGAAAAGTACTTAAACGATTTCACATGGACAAGTCTAAAGTGTTGAGTATTATTCTTGCTCCACACATAAGTCTATGCAGTCAACAAATTCCGAAGACATATGCGGAGAAGGAAGATATGGCGAGAGTTCTATATTCTTATACAGTGAGTAGTTTTTGATATATGTCATTGTCTGTTCAATACCGGATTTAGCCTATGTCGTTAGAGTTGTCAGCAGGTTTCTCTCCATTCTAGGAAAAAGAACATTGGAATGTTGTGAAGTGGGATTTGAGGTATCTCCTAGGAACTTCTGATTTGAAGATTACTTTTGGAGGTAAGAAGCTTTGCTTGTCAGTTAATACTGATTACGACATGCCTGGATATGTTGATTCTAGTTAATCTACTTCGGGTTACCTAGTAATATTTGTGGGTGGAGCTGTGGCATGGAAGTAAAGGTTACAAAAGTGTGTTGCATTATCTACCACTGAGGCATATTTCATTGTTGCAACTGAAGCTTGTAAAGAATTGTTGTGGATGAAGAAATTCTGTGAAGAGATTAGTTTCAAGCAAGAAAAATATGTGTTGCTTTGTGATATTCAAAGCACCATTTGTCTCGGAAAGAATTATACATTTCATTCGAAGTCAAAACACATCATAGGAGGTATCATTGAATAAGTGATGTGATTTCTTCTAAGGAAGTGGAACATGAAAATTTAATACAGATGATAATGGAGCTGATATGATGATAAAGTATTTGTCGAGGGGGAAGCTTGAGGTATGCCAAGAGATAGCCGGAATAGTTGTTTCCTCCACCTAGTCAGAGGAGAAAAATTTTGGGTTCCTCCTAGTGGAGGAAACCCAATGGGTTTGGTTGGTGATAACCAAACTTGGAGTTGGGGCATTGGTATTGGTCCATAACATTAGAATTGGGCCTTGAGGGTTAGTTAGACACTATATAAAATATCTTAACCTAATTTTTGTGGTTAGATTTAGATAACAAAAGAAAAGAAAGAAGAGTGGTCAAGAAGACTCTTAAGACAAAAGAGAGAGAAAATGAGAGAAGAAGGAAGATTTTGTCTGGATTTGTCAAGGCATGTTTGAAGGTTCAAACGAATCCTGATCGGGGAGATATTTTGTGGGAAACTTATGTAGTCAGTGGGATTGAGGTTCGCCGAAGGGATTTGGATTTCAATGGTTAGATCTTCTCTTGTCTAGGTTTTAGTGAAGCAGCTTGTTAAAATTCTTCAGCAATGTTGTCTTGAGTGTTTGGTACATTCGATGGTGATATCTTCTCTGTTGTTGACTTATTTATCTTGGATTTTTATAGTGAGATTAGTCTCTCGTTGCCGGAATACTTGTGAGCTGAGGTCGTTTGGTTGTCGGTTTTGAAGATTTGTATTGCTCTCATGTTGTTGTAGTTATCTTGTGTTCGATATAGCTTTTTGTAGCTAGTGACTTTTTTCTGTTCAGTTTGTTGAACATGGAGGAATTGGTTGTACTCATACCCATTAATATAGTGTTTTTTTTAGTGGATTACATCCCCGTTAGGTTTTTCTTTCTCACATCGAGGAGGTTTTCCTACATAAAAAGCACTCGTCTCATTTAGTTATTGCTTTATTATATCATGTCATCGTCAATGTATTTTCTTCATAGGTTCACTCAAAGTTAGGGGAGAACACTATTTTGGTAGTACTATTTTTTTTCTACATAAAAAGCACTTGTCTCATTTTAGTTATTGATGTTCTATTTTTTTTTCTAGAAAACATAAGGGAGACATAAGGGCGTCTACGGAAATCTGGTTGAGAAAGATTTGGATGAAGAACCTAGTATCGTTTGTGATTTAGATAACCACAAGATGCTTGATGTTACACTAGAAATTTTTTTCTGAGTACATGGGTCATAAGGATGATATCGGATAATGAAACAAACGGTTTGAACTAAAGCTGCTAACTTTCAAATTGGGTGCACCTTCCCTGTCTACAAGGAAGTTGGTGGAAGCATGCGTTTGTTGAGTTTACAGAGCAAAATAACCATAGGTTTCAGTGTCTGTATTAAAAGCAAGTTCAAGGTCACATGCCAATTTCAAGTTCAGACTTCAACAAACTAAACATAAAAACAGCTTTACTAAACATTAGAGTCAAAACATAATACTAAAGGTGAAAAGATTGGTAACTCCATCATCCACGGTGAAATAAACTCTGCAATCAATTGCTTATGTCCTTCGAAGGTGACAACGCAAAACGCCACAACCTCTGATCCAGAAGATATGATGATGATCTGGAGATTGAACTCAGTTGCCTTAGCAACATGCTCTCTACAAGTCCCTATAAAGAAATGAGAGTGATATTATGCAAAAGATAAAAATGATAATATAATCGACTGATAAATAATCGGACTTTTACATCATCTGTAACAATAAGAAAAATCAAAGGATCATTGTTCTTGTTGGCATGGTTTACAAGTTTGTCACCAATCATGAAATTGTTTTATCTCTTAGCTTCCCGAATGAGTTTATTGACCATAGCTAAACCATAATTTGAAGTAATGAGAACCCTGTTGAACTAACAAGATCTCAAATCAATCAGTCATGTGAATGATTAAAGCATAGACAATATCGTCGATCAGTCACCACAAGTCATGCTGAGAACTAAAGAGTTTCTCAAACATGAATACATATAAAACATTTGGTAGAAAAACACCGTCTCTAATTTTTTTAGTATTTGTGATTTGGTCTGTTTTTAACGGATATTGATTTTTCATATTTGATTTGCTTCGAAGGAATATGAATATCCAGAATATTTGGATGGAATCAAAACAAATAGTGAAGCGAATCAAATTTAACTGGAGAAAATGCAGAGCCCTATTTAACATAACTCAAAGGTAGCATTGAACAAGATATCTCTACAGTTCTATTATAGCACAGAAAAAAAAACTGAACCATTACATATAGGGATGTTAAGTATGAGGTCAGGGCTCAGCCCTATTTTGTTTGAAATAAACTCAGCCCTATTTTAATCCATTCATATTTTAACCTTATTTAAATTAATGGTTAGGGCTTGTACCAGGATTAACCCATTTAATTTTCATGCATGCAAACAAATATTTGTATACTAATTTTAACCAAAAAATTACATTTTTAACAACTAAAGATATGATCATATAAATGAAAAAATCGTAAAATCAGGTTTTCCCGCGCCAAAACCGCAAAATCGAGTTTTCCGTCAAACCGCAAAATCAAGTTTTTTTCTGCCAAAACCGCAAAATCGAGTTTTTCCGCCAAAACCGTAAAATCTAGTTTTTCTCCCAAAACCACAAAATCAATTTTTTGCCAAAACCGAAAATCAAGTTTTCCCATCACAACCGCAAAATCACATTTTCTCGTCCAAACCGCAAAATCGTATTTCTTGTCCAAACCGCAAAATTGTATTTTCTCGTCCAAACAGCCAAAATTGCAAAATCACATTTTCTCATCCAAATCCCAAAAACGTGTTTTCCCGGCCAAAATTGCAAAATCACGTTTCCACCAAACAACAAAATTGTATTTTCCCGCCAAAACCGTAAAATTGAGTTTCCCGCCAAAATTGCAAAATTGAGTTTTTCCGTCAAAATCGTAAAATAGTGCTTTCTCGCCAAAATCTCAAAATCACATTTTCCCGTCAAAAACGCCAAATCATGTTTCCCGCAAAAACTGCAAAATCACGTTTTCTCGCCAATAACGCAAAATCACGTTTCCCCGCCAAAACTGCAAAATCGAGTTTTCTCGACAAACCACAAAATCATATTTTCCCGCCAAAACCATAAAATCGCGTTTTCTCGCCAACCCGCCAAAATCGTGTTTCCCACCAAAACCGCAAAATCGAGTTTTTTGCCAAAACCGAAAAATCGTTTTTTTTTCCGCCAAAACCGTAAATCGTGTTTTCCAGCCAAAACCACAAAATCGCGTTTTCCCGGCAAAAATGTCTAGTCACAAATCAAGTTTACCCGCTAAAACCGTAAAAACACAATTTTCGGCTTTGGTGAAAAAACTTGATTTCGGGATTTTGCGTGAGAACTCATTTTTTTCGTTTTTAAGGTTTTGCCGAAAAACTTATTTTGCATAATCAAACAAATTTAAAATTTTAATAGGTATTTAAATAATATATAATAATTATGTGAATCAAAATAAATGGGCTAAAATATAAACTCTATACATATATAGGGTTAACCATTTTTAAGCTCTATTTCAAAACTAAGGGTTATGGCTAGAAATGATTTTATAGGGTTAGCTCAGATTAAGTCGATATAACATCCCTAATATTTACATATCTCTAGATTTTTAAAACATAATTTGAAAAGATTAGAAACAGCATGTGAAATATGAATCTTATTTACATTCAATTTTATTATTATTTCCAAGTTGTATAGTTTTTCCGCAAGAAATATTAGGTAGATATAACTACCATTCATTGTACCAAACATCTTACTAATGACCAATGGGACTCTCTAACACTTCAAAGACTTGTTGGTAACAATCATATTCAATCTTGATATTATATAAACTAAGTACACAACATATATGTTGCAATTACAAAGCTCAAAATCAAAATGCCTCAGTCTCCTCACCATCCTTCACGTACCTACTGCCCACCGCCACCAAAGCCATTTCATACGGGAATTACCCGAAGTCCAGTATGGACAAATAAGGTAGCTCCTTTGTGTTGTATATATGTTCTCAATTTTGTTTTGTTTTGTAGATTGGATTTTATATTATTTTATAACATCATTTAATTGAGTAATAAAAAATTAAACCTAAGTCATACTGAATCCTATAATCTATAGAAAAATTGTAATATTGAATGTTAAGTCATACTTAATTTTGGCCAATGACAATTTGGGTAATGTTGCTGATTATAAAAAAGTCACTGAGATCATGTAACATGTGATTACAAGCCTTAAGGTACGATCAATTTGTGTGTGTATGTTCAGATTTTTTTGGGTGAACATGTGTGCATGTTCAATTAATTCTTAAACCAAACTTTTGAAATAAACGAGAAATAAGTATCTTGGAACCGATCATGAAACATGTCTAGCTGAATTAAACGTTTACGTTAATAAAAATACATGTTGAATACCATGTGACAAGGCTAGTACGTCTAGAGAACCAGACCGATTAATGCTAATCGACTTCCAGAACCTAAATTTGAAACAAGACAATGTCTTTGATTCATTGAAAGATCCTGAGGGTGGATTCTTTCGATTTTATGATGTCCCAAGGGATTTGGAAGACATTGCTTAAGAAGCTGTATCAGAGTATTCCTGCTCCGAGATCAAATAACCACCACCGGCCTTGAGATAATCCATCCACTACTGAGGATTCCTTAGAAAGGACCAAGACATGTTCAGTCAGCAAGCCAGAAACTAGCAGAAGTGCCCGAACTGCTTTCACACACCATAAAAGGCCTCGATGAGGTCTTAAGTCACATAGACAACTCCACAAGTGAGTAAGGTAGTCGGACGCCACAAAGATTATCCAAATCAGCTTAGATCCTAAGACAGTATTTCAAGCTGAAAGCCTCCTTAAACAAGACCTCCATTGCCCTTTAGAGAGCAGACTGAACCCAAGCAAACCTTTGCCCCCTGGCATTATTTATAGCTTCTTTCCAAATAGAAGCGTTACACACCTGCTCTAACACTTCGAAGCATTGGTTTAGCTACAGAAAGATACAAGCCCAAACCGAAATTGTCAGAGTAAATCACATACTACAAATAGGCAACCAGCCTGGAAAACATAGATGCTATACTATCATGAAGAGAATCGTTTATTCAATTTCGACCAATAAAATATCATCTGAGTTTTCACATAACCACAAACAATACAGGGTTCACAGCACAAACCATACATAATTGGGGAAAACATCAAAAGCTTGTTCATAAATTGGAAAATGTAACGTTCCCAAGTATAGAGAGAACCATAGATTATACATAATATAAGCTGTTTGATGATTTATAAATATAATTGAAGAAGTTGCAAAGGAACGATTAAAGCATGGTGGAAGTGATGTGATCAATGGGGAAAGGATTGCCCAAGACATTGTCCATGAAGTAATGATGAGGATGTGTTGCGTCCATTACCACGAACTGCATATCCTCTGATGGCTTCCAATGCCTCTTCCTCTGGTTTATGAACCAATTGTTTATCTGTTTTTGGTCCAGTCCGGTTGATTCCGCCAGCGCCAGCTTCTGTTGCTCCTGCCATTTCAAATCCACACCAGAGCAAAAAGTGTTAGTCATCAAGTTTTCTTATCAACATTCTCAATGTGACAAATCAACGATTTGCTAGACCGAACCTAAAGTTAATTGGGTAAAAGCATAAGTGCTTAGATAACGACACTAAATAGTTATTTGTTCTTAAGTAGCTCATTCAAACATATAATCCCACACAAGGGTTGATCATCTATATATGTATAAAAGACATAGGCCACTATTCCTTGGGGGCAATGATGAAATTTCTTTCATGCACACTACTTTCTAGTGTTATGACTCTAGGTATATGCATCTAAGTTTAAGCTAAACTATGGTAAAGACAGTTTGAAATTTCTACTTTTCTTAACTAGATTGACTTCAGAACAAAAGAACAAATAAATCCAATTCATTTATCTTGACTAGTATTTCTTGTTATCCCAGTGAAATTCAAGAATCAAGGAAGACATGAGCTATGAAAAACATAAACAACATATATTGACCTAGAAAGTTAAGTTCATTCATGTTATTAGAGTTCTAATCACGTAAATACAATTTATACAATGTATTTGTAAACTGAAAACAAAAAGCAAGCATGTCATGAACGAGAGTAACAAAGCAGAAGTTACGAAGGGTAAGGCCATTTGTAGTGTCGGCTCCACCAATCAAGAAGTTGTTGGCGAGCTTCTTTAGGCAGCTTTCCTTTCTTCCTCTTTTTCATGAACTCTTGCTTGAGGCTACCTAAGTAACCGCTGTACTTGCGTAAGAGCTGTCCTTTAAGCTCCCTATCCTCGGCCTGTGGATCTATATACTCATTGTTCATATCGACTTCTTCCTCGGATGACCCATTGTTGTTTCTGTCAATAGCAGTCTCTCCATAACCTACTTTGACAAATCATATCAAAACAAAGACCAAAAATAAGTTATCACCAGAAACCGCTAAATGGATTTTGAAAATTAGACTGTTCAAGTATATAAATATCTATGACATAATAGAGAAGTTAAAATGATAACTTAGTGATCCAAGTAGTTAAAAAAACAAGTTGAGTAAAGTACAAGCTTAACTACACTGGTGAAGACGAGAGACTAGGGATATGACAATATGTAAGATGTAAATGGGAGTATACGTCCAAAAACATGAGTATGCCTAAATTGAGCAATATATCTAGGAAGAACAGACTATAGATCCAGATATTCTTTTTGATGCAATAGATTTAATAGATCCAAAACAAACGGAGAAGAAATAGACAAAAACAGTGACTGCTTTTGTACCAAGAAAAAAAACATTTTAAAAACTTCTCATTCAGTAAAACATAGACACATACACATACTTTAGGTGTAGAGATATATACACGTAGACCTAGTAAGCTATGTATATATATATAATAATCTGACACAGTGACACTAACCCTAGCAACAAGCATCAAAGGGGCATTAACCCAAGAAAAAGGAGAAATCTTTCTTAAACCACACAAAGGAAATAAACAACACTTTCCTCATCTTACGTTTTATCTGACGCCATAATTAAGAAAATCGAACTTTTAGAAAAGAAAGAGATTAGAGAGAGAGAGAGAGTAACCGGAGAAAGAGGAAGAGAGGAGAGAGAGAGAGATTTGAATTGACACTCGACGCGTTGAAGGAAGACCATAGCTTCCTTGAAGGGTTTAGAGAGTTCTTGCTCGTACTTAACGAGCATTTCACAGTAAGCTTCCATGAATTGATCAAGCCCTGGATCTTCACCTAAAGACCCTGTGGGTCCCATCGCTGCTGCAGCCGCTGCCGCAGACGAGCATGTCTCCTCTAGCCTCGCCTGCACCTCCGGTGGAGCTCCCACCTTAACAATTTTGTAATTAAATAATACACATGAAAAAGCAATAGTTTTTTTACCAAAAAAAAAAGCATTAGTGAACAACTTAACAGAAACGACAAGGATAGTCAATTTTCTTGTGAATTTCATATATGAACAGCCCACAACAATGTTTGGAATAATTTCTTGAAAATAGGGTTCTTGAAAATTAATTTTTGTTTGTTCTAAGCTTCTTCAGTCTTTCTCAAATAAGAAAAATATTTTTTGGTGTTTAGATATCTTGTTGGATTAAGTAATAAACAAAAGGGAACATCGAACTCAAACTAAAACATCAGAGTAATTAAAGGGTTATCTAAAAAGTAAAAAGGGTAAAGTTTGGTAACTAGGGTTTCTAGAATTTTCTTGTGTAGAAAATTAAAAAACGATCATGAGTTAAGAATAGACTTAAATTATAAACCCCTCATCAGGGTTTTTTCTTTTATCATCACCTTCTGGCAATTGACATAGGCGAGCAAAGGCGGTAGTAGTGGGGATGAGCCATGATTTGGCCTTGACAGAGGCCGCTGAAGACGAGGAAGAACAAGGGTTGAGTCCTCCCACAAGGAGTTTCGTTTTGATGTTGGATCTCCATGAGGGAATAAGCAGGAGCACAAGAGGAAGGAGGAGGAGAAGAGGCCACTTTGTTCTTCGTTTCTTGAGAAGGAGGAACTGGTGACTGAAGAAAAAGGGAACTACTTTGTTGGTGGTGTGACTGATATGCATTACATCGTGTTGTTGTTGGTGTTGAAGATCATGACCATGATGTAGTTGATGTTGATGTGATGTCATGATAGGCATCATCATCATAGGACACATCGGACCATCACTATTATCCCCGGCAAAAGCCGGACAAGAAATGCTGTTGGAACCACTACCCATCTTCTCTTTCTCTCAGTAGTATTATTATTCACTTTGCCTTTGCTATATAGCTACGAGAAAGAAAGAAAGCAAAAAGAAATTAAACAATAATATATAAAAAAAGAAGAGCATTGTATTTACAGCTAGCATTATCATCAATATTATGAAACACAATCAAGTACTACAGTTTTATTGGGAACCCTAAAAGAGTAAATATATAGTATATATTTGTGTAATTTATTTATGAAAATGAAAAAGTGGCCTCCCGGGATTTATGCTTCAAGAATCAGCTTCCTCTTTACATTAATTTTTTTTTTGTAAATAGTGATAGTTAGCTGACAAAAAATAGTGATAGTTATTGGGGAGAGGGAAGCAGCAGAGAGCAGAAAGATAAACCAATGGAATTTTCTCGTAAAATAATTGGAGATATATTTTTAACCAGGAAAAAGCAGACATGGACAGAGATGGTGTGATCTGTGGGTTCATAACTCTTTTGTGTTCATATGCTGAAACATGATTTCTCTTATTTATGTCTTTTGGAAACTAGTGTGTATCCCCCCCCCCCCCCCCCCCCCCGAACCAACATCGGTTGTGAGGGAATTAATAAACCGAATCGAAATTAATAGTGACAATTGCTTGAAATGGAGAAAACCGGAATGCTCTTGAGAAGTCCAGGGCGCAACTAAGTAGCCGAAAGTCTTGATTTATGATGTCATATATTACGTATAATGTATTGTAAGGATATTAATTTGTGTATATATAAATATAAGGTGTGCATGTATATGCCATGTGATTATAGTAGTACTATTGTACAACCATTCTTAGATTCTTCAATAATTAACTGACGGATCTCCATAGTTTTAGTATGTCTTTTAGTAACCTAAAATATTGGATTCGCATTTTTCAATTGGAAAAGGGGTAGCACTCGCGCTAATATTTCGTTTTTTTTTGTTATAATGAAAGTGATTTCACAATCTGACTGATGAACAAATTGTTATTGTTGTTATAAGGAAGAAGAGAATACAACAATTAATGTGTCTTATTCCATGAGTAATAATTCCCTTATATAGAATTACAATAATTGGAAATCAAGTAAAATTTCGAGAATAAGTATACTTGATAATAAAGTAAACCTAGAATTTTTTATATGAGACATCACACAATATTAATAATACTTTTTGATGTGTATTTTATTAAAGTGCTTTAAAATACCGTAGAAGTTGTCCCGTTAAAACATTACGAGGGAAATCACATAGAAAAAAATATGGTTAAGGAAAAAAAAGTGCAGCGCGTAATGATTTTCCCTCATATGTACATACGTTAAGATCTTTGAGATAACATAATTCGATAAGGTGAACTGACTTCTTCAAAGTAGCACTTGCTAACACCTTAGTTAATAAGTCAGTCAAACTGTCACTTGACCGAACATGTAAGATACTAACAACAGCATTCTTCGATAGTATATGAGTCTTGTATAATTTGATCATTTTTTTTGATTCTCTTTATCTCAAAACTTTATAATAATGATAAAATTTCATCTTTGAACTTGTAACATGTTTTGTGGGTCTATATCATATGTGTTTTCTTTGTTACCTCGTTAAAACTTTGTTATGGAAAAACTTAGTAAATTAAACACCATGATAAGAAAAAAAAGTACAATCACACATATTTCACATTTTTTTCCTTGAAAATTAATATCTTCATGATATCATTTCAGTTAGATATATCTCTTTAGGAAACTGAGCTTAGCATAATAAAATTTCTGGATTTCTCTTATAATATCTAGGTCTTTAGAATTCTGGTCTATGATTATATTTTGACATAAACAACAATTTCTTGGTCTATTAATTGGGATTTAAGCCAAATATCTTTACATCCAGTCATCTAATCGTCATTTTGTACATACGAGTTTTTCATGTTCTTATTATAAAAGTTACTTTTATGACTTAATTTCTTGTCATATGAAATCACATATTTCAGTCACATGAAAGATTAATAACTTTCTCAAATAAGACTTTAAATATGGTATTTCAAGAGCAAACATATATGAACATCCTAATATAAAATCCTTTAAAGATCTTTTAAGATAACATCTCGTTTTTACATCTTTAATGTAGAATAGATAAATAAAATATGGTATTGTCAAGATTTTTTTCCCAAAATATGATTTTTATAACTTTTCAAGAGTTTGGATTATATTCAATCAATATTCTATTTATTTATAATCTCTTGATAAATAAAAATGGTATATTTATTAACTTCTAATATTCATATATCCATATAACATATTGTGATTGAATAACAAGAGTTTATGGGAACATAATTTTGATATCATTAATCCTTCATGGATTCTATCTTTCATAGATAATCATTTTCCTGTGGATCACATAATTCAATTTTTTCTTTTATTGTCAGAATGATAAGAAACTTGAAAGTAGTTGCTTCTATCACAGGAGACTATGTCTCTATATGTCTATTCAGAATCAATTCAATATTGATTTTTATTTGGAGTAACACATCATTTATATCTCACTTGTTTTACACCTTTGAGTGCATAGACTACTGGTCTAAACACTTCTCTCTTTCATAAGAGTTTATATCTTTGTCTATTGTTTCTTTCTGATTTGGCTATTCGTTTCTTTTTGTACACTTTTCAATAGATTTTATTTCATGATCATCTTTCTCATTTATCATATCAACTACTACTTTGCATGCAAATATTTCATCGACGTCGATTTGTTTATGGTTTATTTTTATTTCACACATGACATAACTTATTGGGATCTCTATCTTGTCTCAGGTACATAAGTTCTTTCAATCATGTTTAACATCTCTTCTGGAGATTATTCAAAAACTATATTTCTCTTGACCATTATTAATTTAGCTCATTTTTCATTTAAGAAGATTCTTATCTTTGGAACCAACATGTATACCACTTTTCAGGCGTAACTTAGACTTACGAACAATTTGATATTGTCCTTCTAAGACATCAAGTATTAGTGGAGCATTTACAACTAGTCAGATAAATGTATGTGATAATTTTTTACTAACTTGTATATTTGAATTATCTTTTAGACTTATATTTTATATTCTCTTTAGTCTGGGGATCTTTGAAAATTCATTCCAACTCACTTTACTTTCCAGCTATTTATGTTATTCCCCTTATGTGGAAAAGACTAATTCGTTTACATTTCTGTCTAAACATAAAGCCATACTTCAATCCTTCAATCATGGCTTTATATTCATAAATGCTAATGGAGATTCATATCCAATATATATTTTCAATCTCATTTGTAATCCAATCATAAAGCTATGTGGTGGAGCAACTAGAATATATATTGCACATCGAAAATTCTTAGATTAAAATGGTTGGTTTCTGACCCAATACCAATGACGAGAAAAATGGCTGGTTTCTGACTTCAATCCTCCATTCATGGCTTTAGATTCATAAATGCTAATGGAGATTCATATTCAATATATATTTTCAATCTCATTTTAAATCCCATCATAAAGCTATGTGGTGGAGCGACTATAATATATATTGCACATTCAAAATTCTTAGATGAAAAATGGCGGGTTTCTGACCCAATATCAATGACGGGAAAACTAGTGATTATTTGTTGGTTAATGCGAATTAATGTTGCTTAAAATCTTTAACACTTATCCCTGTGAATTTTCCATAATCATCAAAGATTTAAGACGTGAATTCACTATATTGAGATGCATAGTGGATGATCAGTCCACTAACATCTCCTTTCCAATAATATGGTTGGTGAAAACTGTATTACCATTTTATCTTATGAGAAAGAAACATATGTCAAATCAATCGAAAGAATTTTCTTGTTCTTCAATGAAGATTCACATAAGACTTTAAGTATATTTCCACATCATTACTAAACCAAAATGGCCTAACTGGTTTATGCCACATATTAAAAGATTTTTTAAACTTATGGTTTACTATATCATTTATTTTCATTACACTAATATTCTTTTCTTGAATATTCTATAAGCTTTAGATTACCTTTACTCACAATAATTTTCTATCACCTTGAGATGGATGAATCATATCTCTTCTTTATTACCATTTTTATTTGTCATCTTCAAGTGAGAATATGAATTTTAAAAGAAATATTTTGGCTCTTGAATTTACTTATATCCACATTCACGTCTACAATCACGTCTACAATCACTTTTATGTTCATTTTCTTAACCATACTATTCGTGTCTGAATATAAAATGTTATATTCTCTTCAATAAAAAAGATCATAATCAAATAGATGTGATTCATCATCTTATATCAATAGGTTATTGTTTTATTATCTCAAGGAGACAATATATATTCATAAACTTCTTAGCCTCTTTACTCAATTGTGTATATGCTGGACAATGTTGCTCGTGTAAAAACTATATTTTCCAATATCTACTCATTATTAAAAAATTCTTCAGAAATTTTACTTTAACTTAGCATCCAACATAGTTGAACTTTATTTACAAACTTCAAATTTTGTAATCATTAGATGAAAAATGCATAATGAGATTAGGTAATCACATTATGGTGATTATACTTTCTTTGGATTATTCTCCAAAACTTATAGATCTTTTACAATCAAGCATAAAACTTAACTTGTGGTATTTTAAAAAAATTATCTTATGTATTTTAGATATGATATATATATATATATATATATATATATATTATAATATATATATATAATATAAATTTGAATGATATTGAATAAATAACAAATATATATATATATATATATATACATAATCTGAATATATATTAAATGCGGTTTTATATTTATATGATTTTATGATCATTTGTATCTTGTTATAACAAAAAAGTTAAATTATTGATCACAAAAATTTCAATGTGAATTTTTAAAAGTTTTAGTAATTTATAATCATTTAAAAAATTCAAAATATAATATATAAGAAAAAAATCTAATTTTTATTATATGTTTAACATAACTGTTTAATTTCTCTTAAGAATATAAAATTGAAAAAATGATGGAGAATGTAAAAATTGTTATTAAATCTCTATTATTCAAAACCATTAATTGTCATTTTTTTACCATATTAGGTAATTCCTTATCATTTAGTTAAGAAAAGAATGGAGAATATTCTTTTATAGACTCTTAATTAGTTTGATAGTGAGTTTAATAAAAAGTATAATATATTAGATGGTAGAATTTCAGTTATACAACAAGTTTGATACCATTTTCAAATTTACCATTAATAAATAATTATTTTCAAAATACCTAAATTTATGATGAAAATAGACTAAACTAATTTTTCTAAATATTTATAAAACATTTAGAAACTCAACTCCACTCCTTTAACACTAAACACTAAACAATAATCACCACTTGTAAATCCAAATGTTAATATATTTTTGATTGAGGATATTTTTGAAAGTTATACTTAATTTGTGGTATTTTAGTAATTTCTCTTTAGATAGACCAACATATTTTCTAAGGATTCTAAGAATCATCGTAGTAATGACACATGACTACCAAAATATATTCTAATGTTGACATCAAGCCGTTCTGTCTTTAGGCTAAAGATATTGAAATTTCGTTTATGATCTTTGATAGATTTGCAAGGAGAAAGTTGGATGAATCTGTTTTCTTGGGAATTCAGCTCTAGAATTCGAGAGTGTCAGTGACACAAAGGACATGTTAGAAACTACGAGGAAATAATTGCTTTCGTGAAGTCTCCTAACTTTTCTTTGATAAAAAAAATCAAGAAGATTTCTCGGATAAATAGGTTAGTTTTACAATTACCAAAATTTATCAAAAATTTAAATTTAGATGAATTCTTCGTATGTTACTTTTGCAATTGAAAATTAATAGCAAAACATTAATATTAATGAGAAGACTTTTTAAGAAGTCTTCTCAAATTTTATTTTTAGTTTCTGGTCAAACATTTGGTTACAAGAGAAGTCTTCTTTGCAAAAGTCAAATATAATCAATTGTAAAAGTAACCATGCAGAATTTTGCAAAGTGAAAAGACTTCATATGAACGTAAGAAACTTGTATAAAAGTCTTCTTAAGAAAAAGTCAAACATCTGCAAAACTTTGCTGAATTGCAAATCTAACATGTTTACTAGAGAAGACTTATGGTATTTTCGAGGATTTTTCAAATTCAAAAGTAAGCCAGTATTTACAACAGAAAACTTCTCAAAATTTCTGTTGTAGAGTAGACTTCTTTAGAAGTCTTCCTTTGTAAATTTACAATTGCAAAATAACCTAAATGGAAGACTTCCATATAAGTATTTCTCTCGGAAGACTTCTTAGTAAGTTTTCTACGTCAATGTTTAATAGTCTTTGGTTTAGGTTTTGGTAATATATGTTGTACTATTGTTGATATTTTTAGGGTTTAATTTTGAAATCCTATCTTTTAAAAAAACAATTGCCAAATATGTGTAGTGTCTATCTAATAACTTGATTTTAAGACACTTTCAAAGTTTTAAGAAAGTTTTTTTTTGCTTACTTATTTGATTAAAGGGTGTTCGAGGACTTCCCAAGAAGTCTTTTCTAACATATAATGCAGTAAAAGACTTTCTGAAAGATTTCACAACAAAGTCTACCATTTCCCGATTAAATTTAGTAGAATTTGGGTTTCCCGCCTAATGTGAAGTCTTTTAACAATCTTCCATAAGCCTTCCAGAAAATATTAACATGTATCATATCTTAAAAATAATTTATAAATTTTATAAAATATATTTTGATAGGGAAAAAATCAAAATCATGTAATTATATACATATCTAAATGATGTAAATTTAGATTAACTAAAATTCAATTGTTTTTAACATAGATGAGTAAATGTAGATTGAGTCATGGTAGTCTTTGCTTTAGGGTTTTTAACATATGTTATAGTGTTATTTCTAGTTATTGTTAGATATTGGAATCTTAACTTAAAACTTTTTTTGATCTACATGCATTTAGTTTTGTGTATATTAAACACTTTATTCGTTGATTTTAAGTTTAATGAATTGTAATTTTTTATTTAGTTAGTTATTTGATTAGGTTAGGGTTTGGAAGACTTCTAGAAGTCTTCTTACAATTTCCCTTCTAAATTTTAGTAGAATTTAGGTTTTACTCCTGAATTTAGTAGAGTTTATGTTTCCCTTCTAAAACCAAGTCTTCTAGAAAGTCTTCTCATGTATTAAATCGTAAAAGTAATTTATAAAATATATTTGATGGAAAATCCAAATCATGTAAATATAAATATAGATGATGTAAATTTAATCTTACTTAAAGAAAATTGACATACATGTGTTTAGTTTTGTGTATAACAAACACTTTAATAGTTGATTTTAAGTTTCATGAAACGTTTTTTTGCTATTAAGTTAGTTATTTGATTTTAGGGTATAGAAGAAGTCTTCTCTTAGAAGACTAGACGACTTCCCAAGAAGTCTTCTATATCAAAAATATTTAACTTAATTAGAATTTTTGTCTCCGTATATAAAAAAAATTAAACATTCTCTTCTTCCTCTCAAATGACTGCAACAAAATGTAATGTTTTTCACTGTAAAACTCTCTAACTCTCTCTAATCTCTTTGAACATCAAAACACCAAACAAATTTTATATCCACTTCTATTTTTTCTTATGTCTTCTCACTAATTTATCTTTCTTTTGCAGATTTTTCATTACATGGTTCCCATCTTTCACCCTTTTAAAGGTAGATTTATAAATTTTCGGTCTGTATTTTTGTGTGTTTTATATGATAGATTCTTAAAATCTATAGATGCTACCTAATGTGATTTTTTGTTTATTATTTAAGCATAAATCATTTAATTTTGAACTGGGATATCCACAAGAGTTCCTGAACGGTGCATGACGTCGCTCAATATTCAACTTCAAAACTCGAACGAGAAAAACTATCTTGTTTATGTGTCTTCCATGAAATAGGTGAACCACCTAATGTAATAAACCAGCCAGTAAGGGACCGTCGAGTAATGGGACAGCTAGACCAATCAGAGTCACACCATGCTGTTAAGGTAAGATCGGTATGTGCTCAAAGAAAAATACCTTGTCCCGAGTTTCTTTTAAGTAGCGAATCACTCAAAGAGCTGCTTCCCAATTAGAAAGTTTGGGCTTCTTCATAAAGTGCACAAGAATGTATACTGAATAAGAGATATTAGTAAGAGTAACGGCCATGTAGACAAGCCGACCAACAAGTCGACAATAAGCCCCACATTGGTAAAATCTGGACCTTTATCCAAAGAGAGACCATGATTTTGTTCAACCGGGAAGCAATTGGTTTCGCAGCAAGAAGACCAGTTTCTTCAATAGTACCCAAAGTGTATTTCCGTTGGAAAAGGTAGATACCAGTCGGATTACGATCAAGTTCAAGACCAAGAAAATACTTCGAGATTCCCAAGTCCTTCAGGTGGAAACACTGATTCATGTAAGTTAAAAAAGGCCAAATGAGATGTATTGCTAGCTGAAACAACGAGATCATCAACGTAGACCAGAACTTGGATGTAGTCAGTACCTCTATCCATGTTAAATAAAGAGTAATCCGAACGAGACTGAGGAAAACCGTGCGTTCGTAATGAGGAAGAAAGCTTCTCAAACCAGCAGCGTGGAGCCTGTTTAAGTCCTTAGAGAGATTTATGTAGTTAACAGACCTTTTTTTCTGAACAAAGTAAAACCCAAACGAGGCGCATATAAACCTCTTTTTCATATCTCCAAGTAGAAAAGCATTATGAACATCTATTTTATGCACCTCCCAGTTTTGAGAACGCAATTTGTAAGAAATTGTGTACCATTTTCATCTTAACAACATGGGCGAATGTTTCCTCATAGTCATCACCCTCAATCTGGTTGTTTCCAAGAACAACAAGCTGTGATTTACGACGTTCCAAGGTGCCCTTCAGCCTCAAATTTGAGTTTAAAAATCCATTTACAGTCGAGAGCATGTTTTCAGGGGGAAAAATCAACAACAGTCCATGTGACATTATCTTCAAGAGCCACATATTCAACCATAATAGATTCATGCTAAAATTCATCTTGAATTGCTTGACGATACGATTTTGGCTCTACGCTCGATGAGATAGCAGCATGAAAATGACAATGATTATCCGAGAATTTGGTACAGTCCACATAGAACTCAATAGAGAATGGATCATCACTAGGAAAAGTAATGATCTGAAACACATAGTCTTAAAGTTTATCTGGTAAGTTATTTGAAGACCCATCTAAGTTCTTGAGCAGGAGAATCCGCATGAAGATTTTCTGAAGGAGTAATAAGTGACTCTATTTTAGGTAAGGGTAAGGAGACCTCTGGCTCAATAATTGTTTCAGGAGGGGAAGTAATTTCTGATAATTCCGTAGGTAAGGGAAGTGGTCAGTCAACTTCATCAAATTTGGCGCCGTTGTCGGGGACTCTTTCTTATTGCAATTAGATTTCGTTTTAGAATATTGTCTAGATTTTTACTTTACTGTTTGCTAAATTATTCTTTCCCTGAACCTAATGATGCAGGTACTTAAAGGATAAAATATGGATTCAGGAAAACAACCATCGATCGACAGAGCTTGTCTGGAATCGATCGACGTTAGTCCACTATTGTCGGGCGACACCCTTCCATTGCCATTGATCGATACCGATCATCCGGAAGCAGGTAAGTACGCCTTTATTGATTCTGATGATAAGAAAGTAGTCTTGATAGAACCAATGAACAATAAAAGCAAAAAGGCAAGCCAACTAATTAATTATCAGGGGGCTTTAATCCCCAATCAAATCGCTAAGTCTCCAAAAGATGAGATAAAGCATGAATTTCCACTGCTCGGATACCTAAACCCCAGCGGAACCTATTCAATAGGTCCGCGATTCGATTATCCGATAACCATACTGGAAGCTCTGAGCTTGATATCGACTTCCTAATTACGGCGCGTAAAAACTAGTTTAGTGGTTTTCCTACCGAACACCTGAACGATCACATCGAGATGTTAGAAGACATGGTGAACGAAGATTTTAATTGCTGCAAGATTTTCCTTTTCTCCCTAGAGGGTAACGCGAGGAGGTGGATGAACCAGCTACCTCCAGGGTCCTTGAACTTGTTGGGAAGATATTAGAAGCGCTTTCATCAATCACTTCTTTGACGAGGAAAGATACTGGTAAGCAAAGAGAGGAATAACCACTTTTGTTCAAGGCAGCCACAAATCTTTTAAAAACTCCTGGAAGAGGTTCAAGAGCTACCAAATTTTGTGCCCCACCATGGATTCTCAGAGCCCCAACTCATCAACACTTTCTATAGAGGACTAAACCTAGACTATAAAACCATCCTTGATACAGCCAGCGAGGGAACTTCGGCACCCGAACCCCTGCAAGCGATAAAAGGATTATAGAAAACATAGCTTTAGGTAGATATTTCGAAAAGAAGGACACCGAAAATAAGGAACCACTAATGTTCGCGGAGGATAAGCACTCGATCCGAGTTAGAAAAAATCTGGCAGCAGTTGCGACCCTTTTGGACAAACATGGCTTGTCTAAACATTATGATGAGGATGATGCCATTTCTTCCGACCTCGAAAAAAGATTTGAGTTCTCTGATGTGATTAACTTGAACGATCAAAGATTTAGGGAAAGCACTGGCCATTTTGAAAGCAACTACGATAATACTACGAGCAGACACGAAAGAAGTTCAAAGTCGAGAATGAATCAAGTCTTCACAGGAAACCATAAAATAGTTGCTGACCTCAATGAGAAATTAGATCTTATATACTCAGAGATGACAAAAAAGTTTGAAACTCTGAGCGAACGCATTAAGAGAATCGATAACCAAGTGGCGAGTAACGCTATGTCCATCAGGAGAGAGGACGGATTTTCACATGGTAAAACATACGCTAACCCAGGAGCGATTGCAATGTCAGAGCTTTACGAAGACGTAGACAATTCACCCGTAGCGTTACAGAAAGCATCACCATTGATGTATTCGAGAAAATCACAACAAATGAAAACAAAAAATCAAATCCCTTCTCGCTCGAAACATACGAGAAAGATCCCGATATCCTTCCTGAAATTGACATATTAGACCAAAATGACAACCTTGAGGAATTAATTGTTTAGCCTACGGGAAAGAACACAGACGCTGGAGACATCGATCGTCACCCCTTACCGGACGTTAATCAACACTCCAAGTCTATAACAGAATAACGCTCTGAACTGAGAATCGATCAACGCTCTGACCCAGAACCAACCAAACTGTATAGGAAAATTTTCTACCAAAAGACACCGACACCCCCCCCTCCTTTCCCTCCAAAAAAATGCTAAGAAGTAGAAGAAGAAGAAGAGTAAACATTGAGATGCCGCTAAGCGATGTCATTCACATCTCGTCTGCTATCACTGCGTGATGATGGTGTCAGAAGAAATGAGCGATATTATTCAAGCAAAAACTTCAATTAAACTCCCTTGTCTCGGTAGTTTTGTTTGGAGCATTTACGCAATTTTCTGTTTTGTTATTCCAGCTGCAATTCAACTAGGGTTTGGCTGTCTTAAGTTATTAGAACTAGGGATCTCGCCGACATCTCTCGTAGCTGAGGCTCCTATCATGTTGTAAACGCTCATACGCAAATTCGGAATAAAACATCTATCTGCTCTCTTTTCGAATCTTACTTTGTTTTTCTTATTACTTCGTATTCTGATTGATTGGCGTGTGTTTAGCAGATATCCGGGACCTCTGGGAAACTAGGATTTACCATGCGTTCCTAATTCAACCGAAATCGATAGTGCGAATTTCGGTTCCCCACATCATGAAACTTCTAAAAGAAGGCGTTATTTATCCGATCTCAGACACCAATTGGGTCAGTCCGGTTCATGTTGTCCCAAAGAAAGGAGGAATCACTATGGTAAAGAACGACAAAGATGAATTGATCCCAACTAGAACTGTCACTGGACATAGAATGTATATCGATTACAGGAAACTAAATGCTTCCACACAAAAGATCATTTCCCTTTACCTTTTATCGATCAGATGTTAGAACGGAGCCAAAAATACTATTGTTTTCTTGACGGGTATTCTGGATTCTTACAGATTCCCATACATCCATACGATCAAGAAAATACCACTTGTACTTGTCCCTATGGAACATTCACATATCACAGAAGGCCATTCGGACTCAGTAACGCCCTGCAACTTCCCAAAGATGCATGATGTCGATATTCACCGATATGATCTAAGTCTTCATGGAGGTTTTCATGGATGACTTCTTGGTATATGTTCCAAACTTCAAAACTTGACTAAATAACCTATGTAAGTCCTAGCTAGATGCTAAGATAAAAATCTGGTTTTGAACAGGGAAAATGTCATTTTATGGTTAACAACAGAATTGTCTTGGGACATAAGGTCTCATAAGGCAGAATGAGGTGGACAAGGCAAAGATTGAAGTAATGACTGGACTGCCACCACCCACTAATGTCAAAGACGTTATAAGTTTTCTAAGACATGCTGGATTCTATAGGCGATTCATAAAGATTTAGAAAAAATTGCTAAACCCCTTACTACGCTCCTGTGCAAAGAGGTGAAATTCAATTTTACGTACACCTGAATGTCTTGACGCCTTTAAAGAAATTAAATCGGCGCTCATATCCGCCCCTGTTTTCCAAGCACCAGACTGAGATCTTCCATTAGAAATTATGTGCGAAGCCAACGATTTCGCTGTAGGCGCAATACTTAGACAAAAGTACGACCAAAAGTTGCACGTTATATACTACGCCAGCATAACTCTAGATGATGCGCAACACAATTATGCGACAACAGAAAAGGAGTTATTGGCTGTGGTATTCGCCTTCGAGAAATTTTCTCCCTATATAGTCGGTTCAAAAGTAGTAATTCACAAGGACAACGCGGCAAATACTTAATGAACAAAAAGGACGCTAAGCCGACACTTTTACGTTGGATCATACTTCTCCAAGATTTCGACATAGAAGTCAAAGAGAAAAAAGGAGTAGAAAACGGAGTCGCATATCACTTATCACGAATAAGAATATATGACAACATCCATATAGACAATTTATTACCCACATTTTCTACTTAGCAGAATCGACTTTCGTTGGTAGAGTTAGTTCTACACATGAAGTGGAAGCAATCGACACCATGCTAAGCCCATTGAATAATTATGGCCATAGAGTATCCATCGAATCTGCCCATATACCATCGATCGACGATACACTTGCAAAGGAAGATGAAATAATCATTCCAATAATAATCAAACGTCAGTTGTAACCCTTCGATCCCGAATAAAGAGTCTCCCAAAGGTAGAGGTTTGAGTAAGGGGGTATGTGCACTAAACACCACTGATAGACCTTGGTATGCAGATACAGTAAACTATCTTGCAGCCAAAGTAGAATCTGAACTCGTCAAAGGATATCATAAAAAGAAATTTTGAGAGAGATCCGGAGATATCAGTCGGGTGAACCTTATCTTTACAAACACTTTTCTGATGGCATATACAGACAATGTGTTGCCGAAAAGAAACTCCAAATATTTTATATCATTGTCAGGGATCCGACTATGCTGGACATTTCGCTAGTTTAAGACTATGTCAAAAATCCTACAAGCAGTTTTTTTTGTGGCCAACTATGTTTTGCGATGCTCAACCTTACGTAGCAAAATGCGACCCCTGCCAAAGAGATGAAAAATCAGCAAGAGAAACTAAATGGAACAAAATTTCATACTTGAAGTTAAAGTGTTTAATTTCTAGGGCATCGATTTCATGGGCCATTTCCCTTCTTCGCACGGAAATAAATACATATTGGTGTCTGTAGACTATGTATCTAAATGGGGCGAAGCGATAGAAAGCCCGAAAAATGATGTTGCCGTAGTTGTTAAACTCTTTAAGAGTATTATCTTTCCCAGATATGGAGTTTTGCGAATCGTAATAAGCGATGAAGGTACCCACTTTATTAACAATGTGTTAAAAACACAACTCAAGAAACATGGACTTCACCATCGAGTAGCTACAGCCTATCATCCTCAGACCAGCGGACAAGTAGAAGTTTCCAACCATCATATCAAAGAAATCTTAGAAAACACGGTAGGATCAACCCGTAAATATTGGTCTTTGAAGTTAGATGATGCACTTTGGGCATACCGAACAACGTTTAAAACACTATAAGGAACTACTCCATTTCACCTAACCTATGGAAAAGCCTGCTATCTCCCTGTAGAACCAGCGCATAAAACCAAATGGCCCATAAAAAGATAAACTTTGATGCTAAACCCGCAGCAGAAAAGAGATTAATTCAACTAAATAAGCTCGACGAAATCAGATATCGCGCCTACGAGAACTCGAAATGGTACAAGGAGAGAACGAAAGCCTATCACGACAAGAAAATTATTTAACGACATTTCGAACCGAACGATCAAGTACTCTTGTAAAACTCCCGGTTAACTCTATTTCCTTGAAAACTATGTTCTCGTTGGTCTGGACCCTTCACCAATAAAGAAGTTACGCCTTAAGGGACAATTGTCCTATTTAATCCAAAAGGAGTGGATTTCATGGTGAATGGCCGCGGGTGAACCATTACTAGGCTAGAGCTGAAATTCCGCAAACTCAGACCATGCGTCTAGAGTTTCCTAACCCCATATGACAAACCCATTTTCGTCAAGCTAACAACTTTAAACAAGAGCTAAGTGGGTGGCAACCCACTAATACTAAAAAACGCACATATATATATAATACATAATTATATAATAATAATAATAATAATAATAATAATAATAATAATAACATAAAAAACAAAAAGAAGAAAATAGCAATAATTAACAAATTAATAATATATATATATATATATATAATTATGCATTTACAATTTTTTAAGTGAATGTGGAGTCACCAAACAAACCATCGATCGATGGTCGTGTGTCTCAAGTAGGTTAATTCGACACGACCCCAATTCAAATCACTTTTCTCCACAACCGCCAAAAACACACACGATTTCATCACTCGATTTCTCATTCGATTTTTGGCCGGTTTTGCTCGTTTTTGAGTCCATATCACTCGATTTTTACCCTTTCTACACGTATAGTTCATTAAATCACTAAATTATCAAGGTATGTGCTCTAAATCTCTTTGTTTAGGGAACTTTTTAGGGTTTGAAGAAAAATCAAATCTTTTGTGGATTAGCTCAGAATTTAGGATATTTTAGGATAATAAAGTACTAGATTAGGAACTATATATCATCTTTACATATGATTTTCACTATTTGAGTTTGTTCCTTTTGATTTTTGTAACCCCTGATCTGCGATCGACCGTCGATCGATGACCCTGAGTTACCATCGATCGATGCCCCTGAGTTACCATTGATCGATTCCTCTGAGTTAACGTCGATTGATACCCATGTAGTACCATCGATCGATCGTAGGTCTTTCTATCTCGACATCAATACTAATTCCTTGTTTTATTTCATTATGCAGATGGACGAGAGGCGCACAAAAGCACTATACGATACTGGTAGCTCTAGTGCTCGACCACGGTCCATGCTGAGACCCTTGGCCCAAAGAAGAGGAGTAGGCCTTACTTATGACATTCGAGGATTATCCCAACCCTCGAAAAGCGGTGGCATCGAGAGAATGCATACATCGTCCCATGCATGAGGAGTGGGATGATTTTGACCCGCTTTCTACAACGCTTGGCAAAGCGTTACCATTAATCCCACCAAGTTCGTTGATAAGCGAACTCTGAAGAAGCTGGGGCTCTATACGGATTTTAGAAAGATGGTGCAGGAGCTTGGACTAGGAACCATGGTCACTAAGCGATATGCTCTGTATCCCGACCTTGTTCGACAGTGCATAGCTACGGCTCAGGTGCTCTACAAGGGCCCCGGGGTGAAGGTGGCGCATGAGGCCACCCTGAATTTTCTCATCATAGGCATCCGGTACCGGATTCCCATCCCGCAACTCTGTGGTATTTATAGCTTTGACACCGGTACCAGAGCATGTTTAGTCGCTGCTTCCCCTAGTCTGCCTACCTTCAGGGGCCTCATGGGGACTTGCCATTTTGACTCGGGGCTCAGACACTCATACAAACGTCTATCACCCCACTCTGCGGTATTTCCTGAAGGTCCTTGCCAACACTCATTTGTGCAAGATGGAACCCAACAAGGTTAGGATTCAAGAGCTGACATTGCTGTAATATTCCGTCAGGGAATTAGTTGGGCTCGACGACGAGGTCTTTCCCCCACTTGTGAGCGATCAGCAGGTGAACTTGGGGGCCATATTTTCTGAGCACCTGGAGACCTTGAAGGAAAAACCCTTCAAGGGTTTTGGCTTGAAGAGGGAGTTGATCGGGAGCTTCTAACACCTATTATCAGCTTTCTTGGCATTAGCTTGAGGGAGCCTCGGTGGAGAGATATTTGCGGTTCATGGATGAGGTCACTTGACGAGGACCCAGTGGCTGAAGGATGGACGCTATTGGTCCTTTGTGGATGATGAGGGGCCCCAGATGATAGAACTCCCAACGCGCGAGGTGACAGACTTTGTTGATAATCTCCAGCGCCTCGCCTTCCGACCAGAAAAGCAGCATCTCCACACATCACCTCTCAGGTTTAGGCACAGAGGAAGGTCTCAGACCAGTCCACCCTGTCGCAGCCGCCGCAGCGGACACACCAGCATAGCCACCTCCATCTCTCCCAGCTTTCCCTCAGATCCCCATCCACGACCATGGTGTGTTCCAACGGTTCGTAGTGGAAGCACTTAGAGCGATATGGGCCAGTGTGGAGACGATGTCTCGGTGCCAGTGATTCAGCTGTCCCAGGACCAGAGCCAGATCGCCACCTGGAGAAGCAGCACAGCACCAGCATCATGATACGGATACCTCAGATGAGGAGTAGTCCCTTCGATACTCCTTCGTCTTTTATTTCATTTACTTTCAGACTTATACTCATATTTATTTTTCTTGTTGCGTTTTGATTTAGACTACTTATTTTTTTGCTGTTTGGATGTTTTTAACGTGTGCTTAACTGTCTAATAGAGCTAACCTAAAGATAGATGATTAGAATGGAGAGTAGACACCCACGATTCAGTCTATCGACTTGGCATAGATCGATGCCTCCTTGATGCTGTCGATCGATGGCGAATTAATAAAGAGTAAAGATTTTTTGACATTATTTATACTACTACTTATTTCACTGTTTATTCTATTTTGAAGGTTTACCGGATAATCCGAATACATCATCGATCGATACCACGCATACACCGTCGATCAACGATGATGGTTTACCATCGGTCGACGCTCACCTACTGCCATCGATCGATGCTCCTAACATGGTTGGTACATTCGACTATTTCTAACACTGTTTCCTTATGATTCAGTTTCTCCCAAACCAATCCGAGACATATTACACTAGGGACAATGTAATTTAAGTCTGGGGGAGGTTCGCTAATGCTATCTATATGTTTTTGAATTGTATTTCTATAATTATATAAGTTTTTCTACAAGTTTTTCTAAAAGTTGTTACTGATTCAAGAAGAAGACTATGATCAAGATTTATTATTGACTAACCACACTTTAGCACACCATTCTTACAAGGTTGTTTACAGAGATTGCTAAAGATACCAAAGTGGATCATCCTACCAATATATCAGTCTTGCTTAGA
Organism: Moricandia arvensis; assembly: GCA_905132765.1. Taxonomy (NCBI): domain Eukaryota; kingdom Viridiplantae; phylum Streptophyta; class Magnoliopsida; order Brassicales; family Brassicaceae; genus Moricandia; species Moricandia arvensis. The sequence goes on along the minus strand of CAJHQP010004702.1, from coordinate 3,408 downwards.
AAGTTTGAAGGAACCAAAGCTGATTTCCAACACTAATCCTGACATTATTTGCTTGCTTAGGATTTGATATACACTGGATTGGATTCATTCTGCAAGTCTGTAGGTATAAGTCATTGCACCTCTACTTCCCAACTCTCTCTCTCTCTCTCTCTCTCTCTCTCTCTCTCTCTCTCTCTCTCTCTCTCTCTCTCTCTCTCTCTCTCTCTCTCTCTCTCTCTCTCTTCAGCATTGATTTAAGTATTAAAAGATTGAGATGACTTTCTAAGATGCAGAGGGGTATGTACATTACCAATGACCGCATTATTCTAATTCGAAGAAACGATCACACATTGGTGGAAGCAAGGGATAGGTACATTATTGATGACCCCACTTTCGCCTACAACTTTATTAAGAATTTTAAAAAAGATAATTCGAAAATGAGATGGCAAGATGGACTGTATCAACATCATTGTCCATTAAGTTTGAGATACAAAAATATTTAGAGAAGAGAGAGAAGAGGAAAGAAAGGGATCAGAGAAGATTTTTTACCTAGTTGTCCGAAATTGCAGAGGTAGGAATCCATCTATCCTTTGATCAAAACTCCCAAGGTAAAGCCTGCACTTTTATTTTATACAAAGAAATGAAATCAGTAGAGGGGCAAGTTGGACTAGTATTCGCTAAGTTGTTGGTAGATTGATTTGGTTGCTATACTAGGATAGGCTATATAAAGTTCCTTTGTGATTGACTTGATAGGATGTAGTTGCAACAAAGTAGGGTGACTGTTATACTTAGATATTATGTGATTCTCCGCTTTTCAAAACTTCTTACACAGGCTTTGTTTGCTTGACGATAAGCAAAAAGTTAAGTCTGGGAGAGTTGATATACCATGGATTTTTCCTATTTTACCTATAATATATAAAGTATTTTTAGAGTCTTTTATATGCATTTGGTATTTTTTTTCTTAGAGTATTTACATGTCCATTTACTTATTTGAAGCAATTGGAGCTTTTGGGCTATTTTGGATCATTTAGGAGGCTCAGCAGAAACTCAGAGTTGAATCCAGATTTATGAAGGGATCATCGATCAACGTCACACACTGTGCGTCGATCGACAGACAAGTCGACAGCAAATTTGGTGAAGGCTTGGGAAATTACAAGTTTTACACAGAAGTTTCATTATTTGCAAGACAAGTCACTGACCGAAATTTAGACTATTTATTAGGGGTTTCTATCTTATTTTTAACCTAAGCTTAGGAGATCTAAAAAATATTTATCTTCTAATTTAAAAAAGAGTTTGAGAATTAAGAGTTGGAACACATTGCTATATCTACTGGAGAGAAAGATCCGATCATCATTACAGAGAAGATCTTGAACTCTTTATCTTTTTACTCAGTTTATTATATGCAATTTATTCATAATTGATTTATGTTTCGTATTGCTATGTCATAGTAGTTCACTATTAGATTTAGGTTTATTCAATGGTAGTGATGTATTGCTGATTTTATAGAATTGTTAGGGTAATCACCTCAACTTAGAAACTAGGGTTCTATAACGCAAGCGAGAGTTTGGTTATAACATGTAATTCATCTTAAACAATCTATTATAACCGGTAACAAACGAGAGTCGAATTGGAAGTCTAGAAAATCCATCAAACCGCAAACCAGTACTGTTTAGGATGAGCATCGATCGACGCTATCTATTTGGCATGACCGATACTCAATTGAGATGTGCGAGAGCAATCTCCTAAACCATAAGGTTTGAGTAGAACGATGCTTAATAAAACTTTAGCAATCTATTAATTTGTAGTATATAATCTTACCTAAGAATTTCCCCTAAGTCTAATCTCTTAATTTACTCCTCACAAACCAAATCAATCTTGCACTACAAGAAAACAACCCTATTACGAATCATGATTCGTTGTAAAACGCTCGTCGTAAAACGCTCGTCGTAATGCCCGATTCATTGTAAATTAGTCGTAATGCTTACGACGAACACGATTCGTCGTAAACGAGTAGGACCCATTTCGTCTTAAGTGCCTAGTAAAAAGTCCTCGTAAACTCCTTGTAATATTTCCTAGTAAAAACAGTCCCTAAAACCTTGTACATTTTACAACGAATTTACATGTCCTCACATGTTAAGTCGTTGTAATACATTACGACGAATAAAACAAGGAATTCCATGTAAAGTAGTTGTAAAATTTACGAGGACTTTACAAGTACCAACTTGTAAATTCCTTGTAAATTTTACGAGGAATTTAAATGGAAATGTTAATAAATAATATATATTAAAAAAATTATAAATTAAAATTCTTTTAAAACAGTCAAAATTAAAATTATTTTAAAATTATATAAAACTGAATATATATAAAAGTTATAAAGTAGTAGCTAAATTTATAATACAATATTAAAATATTTAAAATTAAAAAAAAATAAAGTTGGACATTGTCGAAATAGTTGTTGGAGGTCTCGTTCTCTTCCACAGTGTCTCGAGGCTCGTCTACATGAGGAGCTTGTCCGCTGAGATTCCGGCGTCTTTCCTCCAACGCTCTCTGTATAACAGGGTTTCCAACCGCCATAACATCGAGAAGATCCTCAAGAGATTGCAAACGAACCTGTTGGTCGTCCACCTGAGCCTTCAACCAAGCATTCTCCTCATCCCGGCTCGACGAGTTAAAACGAAGTCGCCTTTGGAACGTCATTGACGGATCCTATTCCCATTGTCCGCCCCTTCTTCCGTGGAGCGACCTTATAAAACAAATATTTATAAAATTAGAAATAAATATACTTTACTTTAAATTATAAAATTAAAAATTAAAAATTAAAAATATTTATAAAATTTACCTCTTCGAAGATCTTATCCACCTCAGCTGTAGACAATTTGACGGGCTGTCCATCAGTAGACTGTTGGGTTAGCTGCGTCTCGCGCTCTTCAACCCGAGCAGCCACGTCGTGAAAGAGCTTCTCCGACCATGGATCTACAAAAGCCCCGCTCGCTTTTTGGTGAGTGATCTTGTATAGATCACTCAAAGACGGCGTCACTCTGGTCTTCTTAGCCTACAAAAGCATATAAAATGTAAGTTTAAATTTTTTATATAAGATAATATTAAGAAAAATAAAAAATAAACCTAAAATTAATAAAACTTACAACTCGTAGACGAACTCCGCACAGATGCGGGTTTGGCGCGCCAACTACTAATGCCATCCTCACTCTCCTAACCAGAACCTCGAGCACAGACTCATTCACGCGCATTCTCATATATACCCTCCGTACTAGACCTCCCCACATCAAAACAATTGCACACAAGTAACATCAGAATCCCCCAATCACTCCTACAACGTGGATGAACGACGGATGTATAGTACAATTGGTCCGCAAGGTGCGAAACGCATATGGGCCACAACTACCATATTCGCATCCTATGCCGAAATAT
>CAJHQP010004701.1:0-52639 GCA_905132765.1 Moricandia arvensis | reverse complement strand
TTAGATTAAAACGATTAGAAGACTAACCTTCTCAGATGCCATTGGACAACTATGAAATAATCTTCCTAGATTTTTGAAGTGAAAAGAACTGCCACCTCACTGCAATAGCATTTTATGGGAACTTCGCGTTGTTTGGGGAGTCGATCTCTTGAATCAGATGAAGAATTGACCGAAGATATGGTTGAGTCGATCTCCAAGATTTTGCCCCCTAGGTTTCTCTCTGTCGTGAAAGAATGAGGAAGAAAAGGGATTAAGTTAAAAAAGTTCACAAAATGACATCATTTCATTCTAAGATAACGTGTATTGTACCTAAGTCAGATCAATAAAATTTCACAAATAAGTACAATCTACTGCTAAACGTTTGTACATTCTCTTTGAATCCTCTAAATTAGTGTTAATACACGAAGCAAAGAAAGAAGACAAATTTACATAATTAGTGACTGTCAAGCCTCCCAATGGCATTATCGACTTGCTACATGTCATTGTCATTACAAATGATAAGAGTTTAGAGTCTAAGGTTCTTATGTATAGGGTTTAGTTAGGGTTTCTTTAGGGTTTGTCAAATGTATTCTTTAGGTTTTAGGGTTTAGCTAGGGCTTGTTTGAGGTTTAGGATGTAGTAACAATTTGATTAGTGGTTTAAGGTGTAGTAATGATTTGATTAGTAGTTTAGGGTGAAAACTGATTATAGCAAATCTTTTATGCAAACTAGAGTTTTGTCACATAATTCCTATAAAAACCAAACTGGAGTTTTGTCACATCATTACTATAAAACCCAAACCAAACACACATAACCAGTCTTCTTCAATGTCAAAGAAAGTAGACGACTCATATACAGAAGGCACATATTATGCTATAAGCTGAACTAAAATAGGATCATGTGTAGTCTCCCATATATACAGAGCAATCTTCTGCCGCAACCCATGATGATTTCGTCATCCTCTAAACTGAGGTTAAGACCAAGCAGGTGGCATTCCAAGTGTTTGAGTGTGTATGCCCTGCAATTACAACAAGACTTGTTCAATTTGGACTTCATAGGTACCTCTACGATAGAATACTTTTCCAGGAGTAGTTGACTCTTGTTTTCAGGTGGCGCAACAGTCTTCACTATCTTAAGAATCATAACATAAATTTTCTTCACATATTGCCTATTTTTTCTCCCAAAGCAATCGAAGACTTCCACTTTCTTTCAATGATGTTGACGCATACAAAAATTCAGTGATTACATGCGTAAAACATTACTAAAAGTGTAAATACAATAATATAGATGGAAACGTGTAAAGGAACCAATGATTATTACCATTTACAAATAAAATAAAGTAGAGACAATCAACCTTGATACCCCAAAACTTATCAGTCTGCCCATGAGCTGGAAGCTCTCCTTTCCCGTAACCAAGGAGAAAATTGGGAAGTTCATTAGATTTTTGTTACGCGCAAACAAGTGGTATGCATTCTCGATTTGAAGGTAGAACATGTCGCTCATGAAAGCAACACGGTTTGAGGTCCAAGCCTTAGAGATGTCTTCTCTCACCATATATACATGGTCGCATCCATTTCCTGAATATTCACGGGAAAAAAATTAATGCATCATCAAAGATGTGTTACGAAGATAGGACCATTCAAAATAATATAAGAAAGCAATACCTCGTTTCCAAGCCATTTTCCAGCACATATTATCCTTGTAGCTACGTTCAAATTAAAAGATGACCATTCCGTGAATCTATTCCATGATTCTTTGGAGAAATAATACGGTTAGGACTCCAGAGAACCATCTTTCGCCATCGGTTAGTCACTAAGCTCAATTTTCTAGCCTTAAGACCATTTATCCCACTTTGTCAGCGGTGGAGATGTAGTTTCTTGCATTGGTTCAACCTTTGGTTTTCGGACTATAGTCATTAGAGTCCACCAGTTACATGGTTCGACATTCTTATTGGTATGCAATGGATCAAAGCCGAGCACATATGAGGCCTGAGAAAGCCCTTCTACGCCTTGGCTACCTATCCCTTAGTTGATATCTTCTGCTTGACTCAAATTCACATCTTGTTAATTCAAGATAAATCATCAAATGACAGTGTAATAACAAATACAACACTAACATCCATTACATAAATTTCAAAAAAGATATTTACAAACCAAGCACGCTTCCAAAATGAGACAATATAAAACACATCACATTTCATGCCGATAAATAGATGACACAAACAAACATGCAAACCATACAAGAAATAAGTTAAAATAACATTTCAGAGAGTGGTGAAGACTAGTGTTTCTTTACCATGGGTTTAGACCTGCTCGGTGATGGCTTGCTCGAAGATGGCTTTCTCGTCGATGGCTCTCCATACTCAAATTTAACGCTTGAATCCAAAGTGAATCTTTAAGCTCAGACTGCTTTTTCTCAAATTTTTCAGCCATCTATTTCCGTAGCCTCTCTTCCATTGAAGATAAATTCTGCTGAAACAACTGTGCCACAAAAGCCTTCATATCTTCATTAAACGGCACTTGTTGTGGTCTAGCAGAGAGAATCTTGTGCTTCCTTTTTTCCATACCACGATCCACAAGCCTCTTCTTTCCCTTTCTAGTTATCGAACCTATGTTCTTTGATCCTTTTGGAGTTTGAAAATCTTCATCATTCTCAGCTTCTTCATCATTCTCTCATACTTCATCCTTCGGAGCTACTTCATCATCCTCACCTTCTTTGTCATCAAACTCAAAAGAAACCTCTGGAGTGTCTTCGAATTCTCAAATATGATCACCGAAGTCATGCTTAGTCATTATCAACTCCTTGAAAACATTGATTATATCTATTGAGATGAAGAACTAAAAGAGAGACTAAGAGGACAAATAGAAAAGAAGAGATCATTTGGATGCAACAAAATGGGGCTGGTTGACTATGGCCACAACCACCCATGAGTGACTTGCAATGCAAGGCTAGAGTGTGCACGACCATATGATCGTTTGGACTATGGAAGCTTTATAATACCTTCCAAGAGGGAGATAGACGTTGAAGCATCATGACAAGAGAGTATCACATGTGGGGTTAAGAGGAGAGAGATGCTTGGAGCTGTCCCTTTCTCTGTTTGGATTTATTATTTTTTAATATGCTTCTTGTCCCATGGTATGCATATTTAAATGTATCCAGACCAGAAGTAATGCAAGGATTTCGAATCCTTCTCTCTCTCTCTCTCTCTCTCTCTCTCTCTCTCTCTCTCTCTCTCTCTCTCTCCCTCTCTCCCTCTCTCCCTCTCTCCCTCTCTCCCTCTCTCCCTCTCTCCCTCTCTCCCTCTCTCCCTCTCTCCCTCTCTCCCTCTCTCTCTCTCTCTCTCTCTCTCTCTCTCTCTCTCTCTCTCTCTCTCTCCCTCTCTCTCTCTCTCTCTCTCTATATATATATATATATATATATATATATATATCTCTCTTTCTCTCTCTCTCTCTCTTCTGTCCAGAAATGTGTTCTTGAGTTCATCTCTCTTGTTCTTCACTCAATCTCAACCAAACTCGACCATTCTATTCTATTCTCATCATAATTTTAATACGGTATCAGAGCTTTAAGCTCCTAACCTTCTTTATATTCCGCAAATCTACTCTGTTCTTTCTCTGGTTTTTGCTCTGTTTTTACTCTGTTCTACTATGTTTCCCTTCCAAAAATCTCAGAGCATCTAAGTTCCTCAACTCCATTGTTTCTCTTTTATACTCTCTTATTTTCCCCATTTCCATCTGCAAATCTCATTCTGCTGCTTGTTTTTAAAATTTATGTGTTCTACATCTTTACCCACTGAATAATAGCTTTAACAATTGGGTAAAAGAAATCCACCCATGGAAATGAATAAAAGAAGTCTTATTCTAGTAACCCTTGAGGGTTCTAACTACTTGGTATGGTCAAGAGTGGCCAGAGTTTTCTTGGGAAGTCATGGACTTTGGAACAACCACATCATGAAGGCTGAAGCTTCAAAGAGGATGACTCAAGAGGATAATCAGGCGATTGTTCTGAAGGATGAAGAAAAGTGGGTCAGAGAAGACCAGCAAGCACTTAAGATCATCTACAACTCTCTCTCAGAATCAATATTAGAGGCTTACTCACATTTTGAAACCGCCAAAGATCTATAGGAGTGTCTTAAAACTGTGTATGGGGATCTCTCCAATCTGAGCCGTGTGTTTGAAGTCAAGGATTATCAACAACCTGAGCCAGAAGAAAGTGTATTTCAATCAGTATTTTGGCAAGTTTAGAAACTTGTGGGCAGAGCTTGATATGCTTAGACCATTCTCCTTATATCTAGAGGTCATAAGGGAAAGATATGAGCAAGACAAGGTTTTCAGTCTACTCCTGAACCTCAATCCATCCTAAAACCACCTCATAAAGCATATTTTAAGAGAGGTCAAGCTTCCAAACCTAGAGGAAGTGTGTTCTCTGTTCCAAAGAGAGAAAGGAGCACACAAACTCTTCAAGGAAGAAGAGAAACCATTTCATCATGGAAATGATATGCAGAAGAAGAAAGATAGGAAGTGGTGGGCATATGGAGACAATAGAAGCAAGCAAAATTTAGCTCATAACAGAAACAAATTCAGAAACCTACCTCACGCCAAGAAGCTAAAGGTGGCTGAGCAAGAAGTCTTGGAGGGAAAGTCCATGTACTCTGTCTTATTGAGTGAATCTAATGGAGGAAACAATTGAAACAAGGTTGTGATCAATGATGGTCCCATCAAAATGAGTGATATAGAGCCACTAATCCAAGCAGCCAAAGCCATTATTTCCTCCAAAAAGTCTGGTACACATTCCCCTGTCTCTAAGCCAATTATAATAGATTATGGAGTTAGTCATCATATGATTAGTGATAGGAATCTTATTAGTGATGTTAGACCTCCCTTGGGGAATGTGATAATAGCCAATGGAGATAAGGTGAAGATAAAAGGAATAAGAAACCTTAAGTTATTTGATATAGAATCCACTGCCTTCTATATGCATGGTTTTGCCTCTAACTTACTTTCATTCAAGAAGACCACGGTTGACCTGAACTCTCAGGTGATTTTTAGGCCTAATGATGTTAAGTTTCAGGACCTTAAGACAAGGAAGGTGATTGGAGAAGGAAACAACAAAGATGGTTTATACCATCTTCAAAAGACTAAGTTTTCTTATCCCTTTATCTCTACTCCTTTATGCATGACCACCACTAATCTATGTGATAGCACTACTTGGCATGCTAGACTAGGACATCCACACTCTTGTGCATTAGAACTTATACTACCCGACATGTCATTTAGCCACTTGGAATGTGAAGCATGCATCTTAGGAAAGCATTGCAAATCTGTGTTTTCAACATCAGTTACTATCTATGAAAAATATTTTGACTTAGTTCACTCTGATATTTGGACCTCTCCATGTATGTCCAGGGATAACCATAAGTATTTTGTCACCTTTATAGATGAGAAATCAAAATACACTTGGATTACTTTGCTGCCTTCTAATGATCGTGTGTTAGATGCATTTATAAAATTTCAATCTTATGTCACTAACCACTTTAAAGCTAAGGTGAAGGTATTGAGGTCAGACAATGGAGGAGAGTATAAAATCCATGCATTCAAGATTTATCTAGCAAAGCATGGCATAGTCCACCAGACAAGTTGTCCTTATACTCCGCAGCAAAATGGAGTGGCTGAGAAAAAGAATAGGCATCTCATGGAGGTGGCTAGATCAATGATGTCCCATGCCAATATTCCTAAAAGGTTTTGGAGTGATGTTGTCACATCATGCTATCTCATCAACCGGATCCCTACCAAGGTGCTAAAGGATGTCTCTCCTTATGAAGTGTTGAATCAAACCAGACCATCTATTCATCACCTCAGAGTGTTTGGATGCGCATGATTTGTGTTGATACCAGGAGAACAAAGAAACAAGCTAGAAGAAAAGAGCATGAAGTGTATGTTCATTGAATATTCCTCTACACAGAAAGGATACAAGTGCTACAATCTTGAAACAAGAAGAGTTCTTCTATCCACAGATGTGAAATTTATGGAAGGAAAAGGTTTCTATGCTGAGAAGAATTGGGATGAGCTCAAAGATCTATCTCAGGCATCTGACAAGGCTAATAACCTGAGATAATTATGGAGAACCTGGAGATCAGTTTATCCAAGAAAAAGGAGGCCACCAGAGAAGCTACACCTCCTAAAGAAACTGAACAAGAGGCTAAAAAAATCACTCATCCTGATCCTGAATGGGGAAATGAACTAGAACCTAAAGTTCATGATCAGGATGGTGTTGAAGAACAACAAACTAAAACTGCTCAGGTTCATGAAGAAGAAGAGCAGGAAGTGGAAGAGGACGACCAGGTTCAGCCCCTAAGGAGGAGTACTAGGATCAAGACACCTGCATCAAACTGGATCAACACAGGAGTGTTATTCAATGCTGAAGCAGTGGCTCATCCAATAAGTGCAGTGTGCTCTCTTGCTCAGTATCCAGAAGAACATCAAGCTTTCATCATGGAGTTGGACCAGGAATAAATTCCAAGATCATATGAAGAAGCAATGGAGGATGAAGAGTGGAAAGATTCAGTTGGAGATGAGATCAATGATATGATCAAGAATGATACCTGGTATGAAGTTGAGCTTCCCAAAGGCAAGAAAGCTCTGACAAGCCGCTTGCTCTTCACCATCAAGTACCTAGCCAATGGAAAACCAGAAAAGAAAAAGACAAGACTCGTTTCAAGGGATTTTACTCAGGTCTATGGGGAAGATTACCTTGATACATTTTCTCCAGTGGCCAAGTTCCACACCATAAGGATTGTTCTCTCATTGGCAGTCAACTTGGAATGGGATTTATGGCAAATGGATGTCAAGAATGCTTTCCTACAAGGTGAATTGGAAGATTAAGTCTACATGAGACCACTTCATGGCCTAGAACACCTTGTCAAACCAGGGAATGTCTTGAGATCGAAGAAAGCAATATATGGGTTAAAGCAATCACCAAGATCTTGGTAACATAAGCTAAGTACAACACTTAATGGAAAAAGGTTCATCAAGTCTGAAGCTGATTACACTCTCTTTACCCTCACCAGTCAACAAGGCATTGTGGTTATACTAATCTATGTGGATGACATTATCATCACAGAAAGTGATAAGGAACGTATCTCCTTAACCAAATCATTTCTCAAACCTTCTTTTGATATTAAAGATTTGGGTGAACTAAAGTACTTTCTAGGGATTGAGATATGCTGATCTAAAGAGGGGTTGTTCTTATCTCAAAGAAAGTACACACTTGATCTATTGAGTGAGGCAGGTGATCTTGGAGGAAGGACAGCAAAGACTCCACTTGAAGATGGCTACAAGGGTGCTGCGAGAGGGGGAGTTTGAAGATAAGCCATTTGCAGATGTCAAGCAGTATAGGAGGATGGTTGGGAAACTTATTTACTTAACTATCACAAGGCCAGACATTTGTTTTGCTGTGAACCTGGTCAATCAGCACATGCAAGCTCCTAAGGTTCATCACTGGAACATGGTGGAAAGAATCTTAAGATACTTGAGAGAAGCTCATGGACAAGTGTTTGGATGGGATGCAATGGAAGCACTAAGATAATTGGATATTGTGATGATGAATGGGCAGGAGATAGGGTTGATAAGAGATCAACTACTGGGTATTTTACATTCATTGGACGCAATTTGGTGACTTGGAAAAGCAAGAAGCAAAAGGTTGTATCATGTTCAAGTGATGAGGCAGAGTATAGAGCTATGAGAAAGCTCACCAATGAGTTGATATGGATCAAGGGGTTGCTCGGATACTTGGGAATCGAGACAACATCACTCATCACAATGCATTGTGATAACCAGGTTGCCATTCACATCGCCAGCAACTCATTTTTTCATGAAAGGACCAACACATTGAAGTAGACTGCCACAAGGTTAGACAAGCTGTGGAGAAGCAAATCATCCTACCTTGCTACACAAGAAATGAAGAACAGCTTGTTGACATTTTCACCAAGGCAGCAAGCACCAAAGTCTGTGAGTTCATCCACTCTAAGTTGGGACTCATAGACCTCACATCTCACTAGCTCTCCTAACATGGAGGCTTCTACTCTTTTTCCTTAGTGTGTTTTTATCCGACTGGGTTTGCACACTAAGGTTTTAATGAGGGAAATTCTTCATGTTTCCAAGCTTGACCAGTCCCTATGGTCAAGCTTGAGGGGAGTATTGAGATGAAGAACTAAAGAGGGATTAAGAGGAAAAATAGAAAAGAATAGATCATTTGAATGCAACAAAATGGGGCTGGTTGACTATGGTCGTACATATGGTCCCACAACCACCCATGAGTGACTTGCAAGGCAAGGCTGGAGTGTGCACGACCATATGACCGTTTGGGACTTATGGAAGCTTTATAATACCTTCCAAGAGGGAGATAGATGTTGGAGCATCATGACAAGAGAGTATCACATGTGGGGTTAAGAGGAGAGAGATGCTTGGAGCTGTCCCTTTCTCTGTTTGAATTTATTATTTTTCAATATGCTTATTTTCCTCTGGTATGCCTATTTAAATGTATCCAGACCAGAAGTAATGCAAGGATTTCGAATCCTCCTCTCTCTCTCTATCTCTATCTATCTCTCTCTTTCTCTCTTTCTCTCTCTATTATGTCCTGAAATGTGTTCTTGAGTTCATCTCTTTTGTTCTTCACTCAATCTCAAACAATCTTGACCATTCTCTTATATTCTCATAGTCATCATACTTTCATAATTCTAACAATATTACCTTCTACCTCATCTTTTCTACAAAAATCAGAATCGTCAACTATAACCATATTCCCCCTCCAAGATATGTATGGATAGATGATATCCTACACAAGAAAGGTAAACAGAGTTAGATCGTAAAAACTCATTACAAACTGGATGAAGTTATCTTAAACAGAAATATTTACCTCAGCTGCAAAGATGTTTTCCGACCGAATGGTCTCCTAATATAACACCTTTGCAGCTCCCATCCAGTTTATCCATCTAGGATCGCCTTAAAACCTTTGTCCAGATTTTTTCCACAGAGCTTTCCAATCTTTGGTACTGCTTCCATTGCCCTAATCTGCAAGGAGTAGGAGAAGTCATCTAACACGTAACTAATTTTATTTTCCTTCAGTTTGTCGCGTGTTTTGGATACTTACCCGCAGAGAAGGTCAAAGACAACAACTCCCCAAGGATACTGTCGAAGCTTCTCAAGATCCATGACCAACTTGATGTATTTGAGGGGGATATTAGCCTTCTCATCTCTCGCGCAAACCACACAAACAATGATGCAAAGATACAACAGCCTTATTCGATCAACATTACTCCACTTCTTAACAGCTTCCTTGTGCTTCTTCCACTGGTTCATGATACAAATTTCGTGTTTACACTTCAGCACTTTGCTCCAAAAACCACCATCATCTTCCTAGTCATCGAACTCCTTAAGTGAGAGACTAGTATTGCACTCAATCATGGTTACTACGTGGAACTCTAGCAATGAAAGCGGAGTGGTCTCCTCGTAATGACAAACCAGGTCTCACGCATTTTGTAAGTCACTAGCTCTCTACACAAGAAGTTGTGTATCACTCTAGCGGAGTACCCTAGATGATTGTCATACAACTTGAAAATCTGTAAAAAAAACGATCTTTCTTAACTTCTTTCAACTCCTTGGCAGCCATGTCTCTAACATTTCCATAATGTGGACCAACCTATAGTTGTTATTAATCTGAGAAACTTGGGTCTCCTCACCCTCCTTAAAAACCGCTTTGGTAACTCCTTAAACATACCTAGAAGCCATAAAGAAGATTGTAAGTTCAACTCATTAGCAGAAACATAGAAACAAAAAAACAACATGTTAAAATATCATAGAAATCGTACAAACAATGAGAGCAATATAAAGCGGGTTTTATATCTACAGTTTTCCTATTCTAGAATATGTGTTCCACCTAGTTTTAACTTCAAAAAGAACATCACAATTCGAGCAATCGCTCAATAACCGAAATGTTTTACATGAGGCACTACTATCTTCACAAGATTTTCACTCTTTCACAAAGCTAAATCGTAAAGCAACTCAAATAAATCTATTCTCTATATATACAATTCAACAAAGAACATGCATGCCTTATCATCGATGTATTGGTGAAGACTAATCGATCCCTAGAAAAAACTATAATTGAAAATAGATATAAATCAAGTCATGCATGCCTTAGTCGATGTTTAGATGATGACTAATTGAACCCTAGAACTAGTTATAATTGAAAAGAGATACAATCAAGTCAATAAAAATAAGGGTTTTAAGAATCCAGAGGATAAAAAAATACAGTTTGTAAGGAATCGTAAGATTTTGATGAAACTGATCCGACGAAGTTAAGAGAAGTTGAGAGAAGACGACGAAGAACAAATCCGAAGAAAAAAAAATATCGAGAGGAAGAACAGAGGATAAGACACAGAGAAGAAGAAATATATAGAGTCAAGATTTAACAGAGTGAATAACAAAAAGAACAAATCACCATTGAAAAAAGGATGAAGTTTTTGGCAAAGAAGAGAAAAGACACGAAGACAAGAAAGAAAATAATTTTTGAAAGTTGTTTTAGGTTTATCTTCTTTTGCTTTTTTTTTTAGTTATACAAAAATATATCCAATCTTGAAGTTGAAGATTGACAAATTGGGATATACAAAAATAGGACAAATTGAAGTTGAAGATGTCTCATTTTTCCAATTTCCTCTTATTTGGGATAACAAAAATGTTAGAATCTTAAGATTTGTAATTGATATTGTTGTAATAGATTTTGAAAATGGGCGATATTACAGTTTTTTGTTTAACAACGAAAGTCATTTTATTACGGGCAACATCACGGTTAAATAGTCGTATATGTCATAATACGAAACTGACGTAATTTATACGATCGAGTAGTAGATGAAATTCCAAATTTGAAAGAATTTAGTAAAACAAGTCCATTATCTATCATTATCATCATCAATGTGGTGTCCTTGTCAAACTCACGCATACATGCTTCGTCTTTCCACTTTCTTTTCCTGCTTAAATTGTTTTAAGTTTCAAATTAGAGAGAGCGATCAACGAAAATAAAGAAAACTAAAAGAAAAGATTCCCTTAGTATTCAAAAGAATCATAACAATGACATCTCTCTTCTCTAAACCTCATCGAGCTCTCACTTCTTTAATCTCCCACTTTAAAACTTACCGTCCGGTCACCGGAAAACTCCATGTCGCCACCTTGACGCTTCTCCTCTTCCTTGTCGCAGCCGCTATTGCCGTCACTTCTTCTCTATGGCTTCGTAAGGTATAACTTTTAAGAAAATTAATTTTAATGATAACGTTATCAAGAAAATTAACGTTATCTTGTGTTTTGTTAATCAAAGACGACGAAACAATTTGATCGACCGACGTTAGTCACAACAAAACCGGTACATGAGCTAGAACCACCGCAAGTATTGGTAAATTGCACGAGTTTTTTAAATCAAAACCGGTCTGGTTCCTGCTCAAGACCATCTATATTGCTTAACAAGGTAATTATTCTTGAGATCTTTTCATTACATGATTAAAGTTCTAATATTTTTTCAATAAATACAAGTTTTAATTGTTTACCACAGACGAAATCAGATAATCAACCGACAATTATATCAACAAAACCGGTTCAGGTACCTGTACCAGTACCAGAGAAGAAACCAATGCAGAAAACCGTAAATTCAGTAGACTGCACAAGTTTCTTTGACCAAAACCGGCATGGTTCTTGCTCGAGAACGGCTCAACCGGGTTATATTTCTAACCAAACCAAATCGAACCGGTCATGTCCTGATTACTTCAAGTGGATCCACGAGGATCTAAAGCCATGGAGAGAGACGGGGATAACAAGAGAAACTGTGGAAAGAGGACAGACGACAGCGCATTTCCGGTTAGTTATAGTAAACGGCAAGGTGTTCGTCGAAAACTACAAGAAGTCGATACAAACTAGAGACGCGTTCACACTGTGGGGGATTCTTCAGCTGCTGAGAAAATATCCAGGGAAGTTGCCTGACGTGGATCTCATGTTTGACTGTGATGATAGGCCAGTCATTAGACCAGACCGTTACAATAAACTTAATCTCACGGCTCAAAATGCACCACCTGTGTTGTTTAGATACGGTGGGGATAGATGGACGGTGGATATTGTCTTTCCAGACTGGTCATTCTGGGGATGGTATGTACTGAAATATACTCAACTCTTTTTTGTCTTCTTCTTTTGTTTTCTTTGTCTGAAGCGTGTATGGTTGTTAACGTACACTTGTCCCCACTTGATCACATGCCGGAAAAAAGTTCCAGTTGTCCAGTAGTTCCCTTACACATAAGTAGATTATATCGTGATTTCCTTATATTAATTAATCAAAGATTCATTTTGTGTTTATATATAGTAATTAAAAGGGTTTGAAAAGCAAAAATTAAATGATTAGAGTATTCTCCACTCAATGTCGCTACTAGTTAAATACGTGGTTGTCGTTTATTTATCCCTATTTATGCTAGCTAAAGTAACTTTAGTTTCTATATAATTCAAACTTTACAGCAAAACATAAAGTGTATATTTCCAAGAAACTCACTGGTAGTAATAAACTTTGAAATATTATTGTTTTGAATTTCCGTTTTATTTTAGTTGTCGTTTTAATTTTTTGTACAAATATTAAAAAATTATTTAATTTTGCATATTTTCAAAATAAAACATTATTATCTATGCACATAACCACATTTCAATCAATAAAAAACTACATTTCAATCAATAAAAAAATAGAATGACATACAAAATCAATAAATTTTACATTGAAATTACAAAATGATACTTATTTTGAAACGAAAATTTTACTTTGTATTGACAACTAAATAAAAACGGAGGTAGTATAAGTATCATATTTGTTTGTGACTGTCTAACTGACGAGTTATTTGCATAGTTGAGAATTAAATACACTGAAAATGAATTAAATTGGTGGATGAAGGCAAGAGATAAACATAAAGCCATGGAACATAGTGTTGAAAGAAATGGAAGAAGGAAAGCAGAAGAAAAAGTTTATGGAAAGAGAAGCATATGCATATTGGAAAGGGAACCCTTTTGTTGCATCTCCTTCAAGAGAAGATCTTCTTACTTGCAACTTATCCTCACAATATGATTGGAATGCTAGAATTTTCATTCAGGTAAATTATATAATATGTGCTTTTATAGAACTTATTTAATCTTCTATGCGGTATAAAAATGAATTTATGAGCAATGTTTTCTCTGTGCTTACATAGGATTGGATATCAGAAGGACAAAGAGGATTTGAGAATTCAAATGTAGCAGATCAATGCACTTACAGGTTAGTGTCAGTCTATATTTTCCCTATTTTATGCATAATATTAAGGTCTAATTTGAGTGTTTTTTGTTACATATGTTGAATTAATTATTGGGATAATAAGTTGTGCAGGTACAAGATATATATAGAAGGTTATGGATGGTCAGTGAGTGAGAAATACATATTAGCATGCGACTCAGTTACATTGATGGTGAAACCTTATTACTATGATTTCTTCTCAAGAACTCTTCAACCTCTCCAACACTATTGGCCCATAAAGGATAAGGATAAATGTAGATCCATCAAATTTGCTGTTGATTGGCTTAATAATCACACTCAAAAGGTACCATTGCCATATTTTGTTTTATATCTTTCTTACATGATCAGTTGTTGTTCATCCATCTATTTGTCGGTGTATAGTATCACACCAAACTACACCTTAAAAATGATTTAGGTTATAATAAAAACACATATATCACCTAGTTAATAAAAGGTATTGTCTATATACTGCGTGAATATATATAATATTATTTGAAAAGTCAGATTTCTACGTATTACGCTCACGTTAATTCTTATAATGGTTAATAACAGCGTTACCCTTAATGAATCAAATGTATCTAATTATAATTTTTTTAATTTAGATGTCTTTTTTATTTAAGTTTTCTTTTTATATTTTTTCAAATAACATATGTAATAAAAATACTTATAAATTTAAAAAATATATATATTTTATCTATAATCTTATTTGATAAAAATAAAAATTTACAAAAATAATCTTGATAATTAAGTAAAAAATCATCTTCTCTTTTAAAGTTATTGGTTATGTTTTTATTCAGCTTCGATCATCACTTTATTTTTTCTAATTTTATATTGAAAATCAACATATACCAAATAATTAAAAATTGAAAATATACTTACTCATCTAAGATAAAGAACCAACCTAATACAGTGAATACAATTAATTCAATTAGGTAATTTAGATTAAAAATAGTTATACTTTACTTAGAAGGAATATATATGTAACACATTGCACCCACAAAATAAACAACTGAACCAATCCAAATTTGTTTATCCAAAATAAAAAAAATTAACAATAATAATAACATATTATTACTTATAATAATGTTTTCTATACATATACATTATAGAATTCAACATATTAACAAATAAATATGAATATCTCAATTAATTTTATAGAAATGTGAACCAACTATTACAATAAAGTTCTTCTGTATAATTTATATATATTCATGAGGTTTCAAAAGACTATTTGTTATTATATTCATTTATGTAAATTTGAATCTATCAACACTTTAGTTTATTTTTACATTTTTATTCTCAAAACAACATACATTAAGTCATACATAATATTAGTAAATATATTTACAAATATAAGACAATAATCAAATTAAATGCAAATAACAAATTTATCAATTTGTTAATCTATAGAGTACTGTTGTTGAATAAAAAAGTAGATGTTATCCAATATATTTAAATAATAACTAAAAAGAAGAGATATTATATAATCAAAATCATACGTCTAATTAAAATACATAATATTATAATAAACCATGCATATTAATTATAATAAATTACAAAATTTAAATTTAAAATATACAATAATAAAATATTATAATATATCTATTTTGTAAAATATTTATACGCGTGCATGAGTACGGAAAAATCACTTAGTATATATACATACACTCGAGTAATTAGTTTCTTTTGTGAGAAAGTTTTTCAGTTTAGCTCTCAAAAGTATAATCTATAAAATAGTTGTCTACGGCTATAAATTAATACTGTGAATAGATGAAATAATATTCCTATTTTTATTTATGGTTGAATGAAGTACCAAAAATAAGTTGCACTTTGAAAAGTTGGATCGCATAATTTTGTATGTTTTCTGTTTATAAATGGTTGCAGGCTGAAGAGATTGGAAGGGGAGCAAGTGAGTTCATGCAAAGAGATCTATCAATGGAAAACGTGTATGATTACATGTTCCATTTGTTGAATGAATACTCAAAGCTTCTTAAGTTCAAACCTCAAGTTCCCAAAAACAGTGTTGAAATCTGCACAGAAGCAATGGTGTGCCCTTCTGGAGATGCTAAAGGGACAAATAAGAGGCTTTTGATGGATTCTTTAGTCGATGAGCCTCACATTTCAGGTCCATGTTCACTTCCTCCTCCCTTTGATCCCATCGGTCTCGAGAAGTTCCATAGGAAGAAATTGAATCTCATCCGGCAAGTTGAGAAATGGGAGCACGCTTACTGGGAAAACATTCAGTAACAGGACATTGTTCAGATTGAAACCTGTTGATAGCTTCTATTTATATGTGGTACATTATGACATGTGTACGCAGAGCTTTTGAGAGCCTCAAGGCAAAATATAAAAGATAATTATTTTATATACATGTCATGTTAACCAGCTACAAAAATAAACTCTGAGATGCTAAAAAATAAAGTTTTACAGTTGAACTAGAACAATAAAAGGAAGAAATTGAATTCACGAGGGATTTAGTTGAACTCAGGTGAAGAATGTGGCTTATAAAATCTTCTTAAACCATTAGACCATGAATAATTTTTGACAAAGAGCTTCAAATAGCATTATATTATTGGGGACTTTCGTGACAAGGATTTTGTATGCCATAGGCTAAAAAAATTATTTTCAACTTTTATTAAATTGTTTAGTAATGACCAATACAAAAATATATTTTTTTTTAAATAAAAGTAAAGTTTCATAGAAAAATGACTCAAATATACTTCTTAAAATTTTATGTTAACTTGTAAAAATTATGATTCGTCACAGTACTATCTTTAATAGCAATTATACTAATATTTTCCATAGAAAAACTATTTTTACAGTTTTATATTAAAAATTATCTAAAGATATTAATTGTGATTTCAGTTTAAAAAGAAGATGTTCTTTTTTATCATAATGTTTCATAACATATAAAAAATAACACTTTCAGAAGAAGTAAAATAATAAAATAAAAGTATTTGTAAATGTTTGTAGTTAATCAGTTTTTAGAATCAAATTGCGATTGTAGGAAAAATCTTAAAAATATTAGTTGTAATTTTGATTTAAGTTTAAATAAAACCTTAACAAACAGTTTTCAAGAGACCATACAAAATAAAAGTTCTATGAATATGCCCTATATATATATTTTGCATAAAATGATGCCCTAAACCAATGCTTTAAATTTTCTTTAACAAGCACGGCCCTGGACTTAAGGC
This sequence comes from Moricandia arvensis, assembly GCA_905132765.1. Lineage (NCBI taxonomy): Eukaryota > Viridiplantae > Streptophyta > Magnoliopsida > Brassicales > Brassicaceae > Moricandia > Moricandia arvensis. The sequence goes on along the minus strand of CAJHQP010004701.1, from coordinate 36,125 downwards.
AAATGTCGTTTTTAATGCACTATAGGCACGGTCCTATATACAGGGTCCATAAGAGCAGGTTCATTGAGGGTCTCTTAGCAGAGGTTCTTAACTTTTCTAAAATACGTTTTTTAACTTTTAACTAAGAAAACCTAAGAGACGTCTCTTAAATAAGAGTCGTAAGAGCCGTCTCTTAACAAAAAAAAATTTTTTTAAAAAAAAAAGAGTCAAATTTAGTTAAGAACCTTCTAAGAGACGCTGATAAACATGGTCTAATATTTGTATTGTGTTCTTGGTGAAATAGTTGGGAACTATATTATTGGGGGTCTAAGGCAAATGTCTTTTTCAATGCATTACCCTGTGTGTACCAATAGCATAATCAAGGTGAATTATCTGTGTTAGTGTGAAGCTTCTCGGCCCAAATCTTTACCATATAAATCTAACCCAAATCTGGTTTTCATCTGCTTTAGCACCACTCATGTTGAATCCATATCCGGACGATAATGAAAATGAGGTAGGAAATGTAAAGGATCGGAGACTTTCGTATTAATAATCAGGAATAAACAAACTCGGAGAATACAAGAACTTTAAAGAGATCGTCTAAACAACAATGTCTAAATGAATTCTCTCTGGTAGTCGGAGACGAGCTCGTCCTTGAGAGGGGAGGTCGTCTCGGACTTTTCTGGTAGTTTCTGGTAGTTTCTGGTAGTCGAAATCGAGCTCTCTTAAAGAAGAGAGGTCGCTTTAGACTCTTTCTGGTCTCTCTCTGACGTTTCAGGATCTCCTTTCTGTGACTCTGACATCTCCTATTTATAGTGAAAGTACTGCTTTGTCTTCTTGTTGAGTAATCATTCTCTTAATGGGCCGAGCCTGATTTTGGGCCTAGCAGTTAATGGGCTTTGTGCTAGACCCATCTCCAACAATTGTCCCCCCCCAGTTCGCCAGATGTCAAGTTCTGGTGAATTTCATATATTTCTGGAGAAAAGACAAATCAGATCGGTCTATGAATATTGGGTTCGAGAGAGGTCGACGATGGGGAGCTCGAGCGAGTTGGGTATTGGCCATAGTGAGGTCGCCGAAGGTAAGGGAGCAGTCACAAAGGTCGCCGCCGGAGAGGGAGTGGTCGCAGCGAGGTCGTCGTGGGGTTCGCAGAAAAGGGAGCAGTCGTCGCGAGGTCGTCTCGGGTATGCTCGACTCATGCCTAGTCGATGAAGGGGAAGAGGCCACTTCGGCAGGTGTTGCGATGACTTCAGCTATCAACGGAGGGGCGAGCTTGGTGGATTCTTGACAGAAAATTTTGGTCGGCGGTGAGACGAGCTCGTTTGTTGGTGGAGAGGTGGCGAGCTTGTCGGTGTCGCGGGAGGGAGTTTTGGTCGCCAATGAGAAAGACGTGCTGGTCGGATCAGGAGCTGCCACGATGGTCTTGGTCAGAAGGGATGTTGATGCGGTAGTCGTCGAGAGAGGACATGTGGGGTCGAGGTGGTGGTGGATTTGAGGTCGTGGGACGACTCGAACGATGGAGGCTAGCGAGGTTGACGTGGCGAGGGGTTCGTGCTAGGTGATTGTGAGGTCGCTACGAAAGATTCCACATATGAAGGTTCAACCGAAGAGAGCTCGTCATCATCACCTGGTTCTTCGTGGATAATAAAGGAAATGGTGTTGCTGCCACTATAACGGATGAGGGTGTCGCGGCTGTTGGTGTTGCCTTGATAGCGGTTTGAGGCCTGGTCGCGGAGGAGCTAGCTTTGGTCGCAGGGAGGCCGACCTTGGTCGTGGAGGAGCTGAGTCTGGTCGCGGAGCTGCTGCGTCTGGTCGCGGACCTGCCGAGTCTTGTCGCGGACCTGCCGAGTCTGGTCGCGGAGCTGCCGACCTTGGTCCTGATCGCGACGATGTTTGGTCGGCGCTGGTAGATGAAGAAGCTGTGGGGAAGCTCGGTCGCGGCCGTGAAAGAGTTAGATCTGGTCGGGGGGATACTGAGCCTGGTCACGGGGGCGCCGAGCCTGGTCGCGGGGGAGCTGGCTTTGGTCGCGGGGAGGCCGAGCTTGGTCGCGGAGGAGGTGGATGAGGCGAGATCGAAGGAGCCGGCGGCGAAGGACGAGGGAGCTCCGGAGGGGCCTGGTCGCGGTCGCGGATGAGATGGCTCCGGTCGCGGGGAACTCGAATCTGGTCACGGAGGAGATGGCTCTGGTCGCGGGGAAGCGATACTTGGTCGCATGGAAGCCATACTTGGTCGCGGTGGAGCCGAACCTGGTCGCGGAGAAGACGAACTTGGTCGCGAGGAAGGTGGCTTTGGTTATGGTCGCGGTGACTCCAGCTTCGGTCACGGAGGAGATGGCTCTAGTCGCAGGGAAGCCATACTTGGTCGCGGGGGAGCCGACCCTGATCCTGGTCGCGGTGTTTTCTTGTTGGCGCCGGGAAATGAAGAAATTTCTGAGAAACTTGGTCGTGGTCGCGGGGGAGTTAGCTCTGGTCACGGGGAAGCCAAACCTGGTTGCGGAGAAGCCGAACCAGGTCGCGACGAAGGTGGCTTCTGTTCTCATCGCGGTGACTCCAGCTCCGGTCGTGAAGGAGATGGCTTTGGTCGCGGGGAAGCCATACTTGGTCGCGGGGGAGCCGACCCCGATCTTGGTCGCAGTGTTTGTTGGCGCCGAGAAATGAATAAATTTTGGAGAAACTTGGTCGTGGTCACGGGGGAGTTAGCTCTCGTCGCGGGGAAGCCAAACCTGGTCGCGGAGAAGCCGAACTTGGTCGCGAGGAAGCTGGCTTTGGTTCTGGTCACGGTGACTCCAGCTCCGGTCGCGGAGGAAATGGCTCTGGTCGCAAGGAAGCCATACTTGGTTGCGGGGGAGCCGACCCCAATCTTGGTCACGATGTTATCTTGTTGGCGTCGGGAAATGAAGAAATTTTGGAGAAACTTGGTCGTGGTCGCGGGGGAGTTAGCTCTGGTCGCGGGGAAGCCAAACCTGGTCGCGGAGAAGCCGAACCTGATCGCGAGGAAGGTGGCTTCGGTTCTGGTCACGGTGACTCCAGCTCCGGTCGCGGAGGAGTCGAGCTTGGTTCGCGGATTGTCATCGCCAAAGGTGAGGTTGCTGGTTGTGAGGTCGCCGATGGTGAGATCTCTGGAGGTGAGGTCTCCGTTGATGAGGTGAGGTTGGGGGAGATGGATGAGGCGAGGTCGGAGGGGCTTGGTCGCGGAGGTCGCATAAATGAGATGAACTTGGTGGTCGCGGCCAAGGTCACTTCGTAGGAGAGAGCTGATCGCGGTGATTCTGCTCGTGGGGACACTGTTTTGGCGACCGCGGGTGGTGCTGCTATAGTGGGGAGTTTTGTTGGTTTGATATCGTGAACAAAAAGTGGAGATGGTTTAGAGATGTCGACTTTAGGAGATGTTGATGGAATAGGTTCATCTTCAAGTGGAGAAACTGTATCGGTTGTAGCCGAGATTGCTACGTTGGTTTTTATCTGTTTTTGACTTGTTGCTTATGTTGAGGATGTATGGATACGACGACTTCCTTCTTTTTTTTTAAATAGTTTGTAGAATTCGTCTAATCGAAGAAGAATAATGTGAGCGCGGAGCTGCATCATTTTGAGAACTGATCTCGTTTTTTGTAAAGTAAGGGTTCGTAGAGCTCGTCTCCATGTGAGCGCGGAGCTGCAGCATTATGAGAATAAATCTCGTATATTTTACGGACGAGTTACAGAACTCTTATGGAAGTGTGGGCGCGGAGCTGCAGCACTTGAGAATTGATCTCGTACTTAAATGAGTTTTGTAAGATTCGCTCTTATGTGAGCACGGAGCTGCAGCATTTTGAGAGTATATTCTCGTATTTTTTTATGAGCGAACTACAAAAAGCTCTAAGTGTGGGCGCGGAGCTGCAGCACTTGAGAACAGATCTCGTATTGAAGAGATTAGTAGGACTTGTTCGTATGTGAGCGCGGAGCTGCAGCATTTTGAGAGTGATTCTCGTATTTTATGAACAAGTCGCCTAACTCTTTAAATGAAGCGTGAGCGCGGAGCTGCGGCACTTTTAAGAACGGATCTTGTCCGAAATGAACTTAAAACTTGTTCCTACGTGAGCACAGGGCTGCAGCGTTTTAGGACGGACCGTGTTTTTGAACAAGTGGTAGTTCATTTCGTTTATGTTTGTAAACGTTTATGATGATACGAATTGTAGACTTTATTGACTAGAGAGGTTTGTATACTTGTGCAGCACAAGAGAACGGATCTCGTATTTCGTTTATGAAGTCTTGAAGTGTGAGCGCGGAGCTACAACACTTTGAAGGTATCCCGTGTAAAATAAGCTGTAAAGCTTTGTTCATCTTGTGTTATTTGATTGTCTCACAATTATTGTTTGATAATCGCATGGTTGGTGACTCAATAAGCTTATTATTGGTTGTGAAGAGGTCCCGAGAGTTTGTCGACCGGTGAAGAGGATATGGAGTGAGATCACAAGCTAATTTGAGGTCACCAGTTTGTGTAAAATGATCTTGCATTGAACCAAAGTCATCGGTGGTGGAGATTTTTGTAGTGTGGAGATAAGTAAGGTTGTCGATGGTGCCGAAGTAGTTGATAATCTCGAGGTCCGATAGTACCGAGGTAGTGGATGTTCGCGAGATCGTTGGTGATTTTGAGATAGTTGATGGGCATGAGGTTGTCTTCGCCGCTTGTTGTAAATAATATGTTGTTACTGCTCTGGGAGAGCAGCTGAGGTCGTCGGCAACTAAGATTATCAATGAGCAGTTGTTGAGGTTATCTCGTTTAGATCTCAGAAGTTGAGGCATGTGTTGACCCGTGGTCGTCGCTTATTCTGAAAGAACAATCGAGGTCATCTTTACAGCAGGTTAAGTTGTTTTTTATTGGTGGATGAGCAGGTGGACTATTTGCGACGAGCATATGAACACTACTGGTGACGAACAGGTGGACACTGCAACTGAGGGTGACTAGGCGGATGCTACTGACGACGAGTAGGTAGACACTGCTGGCAGCGAGCAGACATATGCTGATGTTGGCGACGAGCAGACATGCTGATTTTGGCGACGAGCAGGCAAAAATTGTTGTTGGTGACGAGCAGGTGGACGCTGGTGGCGACGAGCAGGTGGTCGCTGGTGGCGACGAGCAGGTGGTCGCTGGTGGCGACGAGCAGGTGGTCGCTGGTGGCGACGAGCAGGTGGTCGCTGGTGGCGACGAGCAGGTGGTCGCTGGTGGCGACGAGCAGGTGGTCGCTGGTGGCGACGAGCAGGTGGTCGCTGGTGGCGACGAGCAGGTGGTCGCTGGTGGCGACGAGCAGGTGGTCGCTGGTGGCGACGAGCAGGTGGTCGCTGGTGGCGACGAGCAGGTGGTCGCTGGTGGCGACGAGCAGGTGGTCGCTGGTGGCGACGAGCAGGTGGTCGCTGGTGGCGACGAGCAGGTGGTCGCTGGTGGCGACGAGCAGGTGGTCGCTGCTGGCGACGAGCAGGTGGTCGCTGCTGGCGACGAGCAGGTGGTCGCTGGTGGCGACGAGCAGGTGGTCGCTGGTGGCGACGAGCAGGTGGTCGCTGGTGGCGACGAGCAGGTGGTCGCTGGTGGCGACGAGCAGGTGGTCGCTGCTGGCGACGAGCAGGTGAACGTTGCTAGCGTCGAGCAAAGAGATGTCTAGCTAGGTTAAGTGTTTTTTTTTGTGCTAAGTGGTTATGTTGAAACTGAGATTGCCACAGGTATCATTCATTAACTATACGAGATTCGTGATCTCCTCATTAGTCTTCTTGTTGATTGGTTGAACGAGGTCACCATTGCAGATACAACGTCGATGGCTTGATGACTCGAGGTCGTCGATATAGACTTAGCGTTGATAGCTGGTTGGCTCGAGGTCGTTGCTACTAATTTTGTTGTTGGCTGGTTCGTCTGTGGTCGTCGACATAAACAATGCATTTTTGGTTGGTAGGCCTGAGATCAGTGCGATGGGCATGGTGTTGTCAGCTGGTTGGTCCAAACTTGTCGCCACTAACATCGCGTTTTTGGTTGGTAGGCCTGAGATCAGTGCGATGGGCATGGTGTTGTCAGCTGGTTGGTCCAAACTTGTCGCCACTAACATCGCGTTTTTGGTTGGTAGGCCTGAGATCGGTGCGATGGGCATGGCGTTGTCAGCTGGTTGGTCCAAACTTGTCGCCACTAACATCGCGCTGCTGGTTGGTTGGCCTTAGGTCATCGTGGTCCCCATGCTCGTCGTTCTTGGGTTGTCGATGATTGCGAAAATCAGGGCCTTAGGTGGCAATGTGAATTCTGCAATCACCGAGCTTTCTTGTTGTAAAGAAGATTCTCCGGCCCCACTGAGTTCGTTGATGCGGTTGTTGCATGCGATCTGGGAATGGGCGAGTTCATCGAAGCGAGCAGCAGTTCCCCGAGGGAGCTCGTCGATTCTCCCCAAAAGCGTTTGAGAGATTAAGGAGATACCTGGTTGTTTGTGATGTGCTGCTTCTGCGCCTAGTGTTTGCGATGGAGCTGCGACTGGTGCGGAGATCTCGTTGGTCACTAGTTGTGTTGAGATGGCCGATTGTTTGGCTGCTCCTTGATTAGTCGCTCGGAGTTCGTTCGTCGCTCTGTGAGATGTTTCAGTGACGATCGGATGAGTCGAGGTCGTCATAGCTGGATGAGTCTCTACATTCGTCGGATGAGCTGAGGTCGTCGCCCCGATGTGGACCTCGATGCTGGTCGGATTGGGCGAGGTCGTCGCGGCTAGATGGGGCGAGCTTGTCGTCTCCTGAATGCTGGGGTTTGCAGAAGTCAGAGCATCTGGTTGCGCTGTGGGTTCTGTAATCGTCGAGTTGTCCTGAGGTAGTGAAGAATCTCCGGCCCCACGGTGGGCGCCAATTGTTGAATCCATATCCGGACGATAATGAAAATGAGGTAGGAAATGTAAAGGATCGGAGACTTTCGTATTAATAATCAGGAATAAACAAACTCGGAGAATACAAGAACTTTAAAGAGATCGTCTAAACAACAATGTCTAAATGAATTCTCTCTGGTAGTCGGAGACGAGCTCGACCTTGAGAGGGGAGGTCGTCTCGGACTTTTCTGGTAGTTTCTGGTAGTTTCTGGTAGTCGAAATCGAGCTCTCTTAAAGAAGAGAGGTCGCTTTAGACTCTTTCTGGTCTCTCTCTGACGTTTCAGGATCTCCTTTCTGTGACTCTGACATCTCCTATTTATAGTGAAAGTACTGCTTTGTCTTCTTGTTGAGTAATCATTCTCTTAATGGGCCGAGCCTGATTTTGGGCCTAACAGTTAATGGGCTTTGTGCTAGACCCATCTCCAACAATTCATTTGCATGTATATGTTATTTACAAAAAGTGGATATATGTTTCTGTGTAGTATTAAGAGGCCATGTGATGATGTGACGAAACTGCGATATGATTATAGTTTGACTGGGGAACTTAATGATCAATATCATGTGAACATATATAAGATGAGGCAGTTGTAATTAATAAGTTTTGTTTCCGGCCTTGAAAATACAAAGTTCATTCATTAAATATGAATATAATTTGTAACTTCAAAAATATTTATGATGGGGATATTGTACAACCAATGAGCCATTAGGTACCAACTTGGTACTCGTTTTGCTGCAACGAACGTGTATCTTGTAGCACATAATTAAGTGATTACTTTAAAAATAAACAAATATTAGAAGAAAAGTAAATCTCTCAAATATTTTTTTTGAAATTTTTATCACAAAAATAGATTTTAAGAAAAAAAATGATTAAAATAGCTTTTTTATTTTGAACATTTTAATTTTTTGGATATTTTTTTAATTTTAAACTTCACCTCCCAAAATTCCACCCCATAACTCAAAACCCTAAATCTAGATTAATTAACTCAATGGGTATAAATGTATATTTTTATCTTTTCATAAAATTTATTTTGGTCATTTTTTTTTGAGTACTGTTTTGGAAACGAAAACCTTTTAAGATCTATTTTAGTCACTATTTCTTAGAAGAACGTGAATATATTTATTAACCCCTCGGTTTTGAATATATGATGTGTTAGGCAGAATTTCTTTTAATCTAAATTAGATAATTTTTCCAAATTTCTATGTAAAATTTATTAAAAAATAATTTTATATGACCAATAATATCATACTTACTATTTTATTATTTGTTGAATTGTACTTATGTAAATAACTAATCATGTTTTTGTTTATATAATATATAAAATAAATATTTTCTAATTTATGTGTATGGTCATAAAACATCATCTAGCAGTATTTAGACGCATTGTAGAGAACTAGTGATTAGACGGATTATTCGGACCTAGGCGATGACGAATTGTTGATTTAATTTTATATATTACATTTATATAAGATATTTCAGTTTCTTAGTTTAATTATAAGATTGTTTTGATAATTACCAAAATTAGATATACAAAACAAAAAAATAAATAGAATTGTGGATTTATACTAACATTCTTGCTTAATTTAACAGAATTAGATTAATATACATTGATTTAAAATGGTTTAAATCGGTTTAAAATGGTTTAAACCAATTTAAATCGTATAAATCGAATTTTATATAAAAATTTTTTTTGTTAAAACTGATTTAACACCTAGGTGCCGATTAAACTGATTTTCAGAACTTTAATCGTAGTTATTATTAGTATGTTCATTTTTATCAAATGTTCTTTTCTCATAATGCAAAAGAAATGAGAATGGAAGATCCGATCAAATGTTTAAAACAGAATAACATGGTTATGGGGAATTCATGTATTGCTTATTCCATAAAGTACAAAGGGGTTCCTTTTATATAAGGATTACAATAAACCGTCATATAGATAAATAGAAAGAGTATAAATCATATTGTAATTAGGAAAAGGAAAATATTCAAAACCAATATGGAAAAAGTTTCTCTAGCTGCATAACCCTAAACCTATATGGTCTAGGTTTAGTAAACCTCTATGCAATAGGTTTATGGTCGGTTCGGTTATGGACTACCCACAATATAGTTTATAACACTCCCCCTTTGATGTCATAACCGTTTAGAGCTTGTAATGTGCTTAATGTTGCCTCATTAAAACATTTATCCGGAAAACCCAATTGGGACAAAACCATGATGAATGAAAAAGAGTACAATACACATTACTCCCCCTGATTTGGACCTCACTGAAAGTCCTTAAGCCTACGCATTCCAATCTGATGTATTAACTTATTTAATGTTGAGGTTGGCAATGACTTGGTGAAGAGGTCAGCTGAATTATCACATGAACGAACTTGGACCACTTGGACCTCTCTAGATTTCTGTAACTCATGGGTGAAAAATAACTTTGGCAAGATGTGCTTCGTCCTATCTCTTTTGATATATCCATCTTTGTGCTGAGCTATGCAAGTTGCATTGTCTTCATACATGATGGTCGGTTCTTTTTTTCATCGACCATCCCACAATTTGATCGGATATGTTGAGTCATAGACCTCAACCACACACATTTTCGACTGGCCTCATGAATGGCCAATATTTCAGCATGATTAGACGATGTGGCTGCTATGGTTTGCTTCATGGATCTCCAATATATAGATGTACCACCATGTGTAAATACATAACATGTCTGTGATCGAGCATTGTGTGGATCTGATAAATAACCTGCATAAGCAAAACCAACTAAACTTTCTTTGGATTGGTTAGTATAAAATAAGCCAAGATCTTTCGTTCCTTGTAGGTAACGAAGTAAGTGTTTAATCCCATTTCAGTGCCTTTGGGTCGGACATGAGCTGACAGTTGATTTACTGTAAAACATATATCTGGTCGAGTGTGGCTGGCCAGATACATTAAAGCTCCTATGGCACTTAGGTATGACACTTTGGGACCAAGGATTTCTTCATCCTCTTTCTTTGGACCGTATGGATCGGTGTCCGGACCAAGGGACCTTACGACCATGGACGATGATAATGGATGGGACTGGTCCATATTAAATCTCTTCAGTACCTTTTCTGTATATGCTATTTAATGCACAGAGATTCCATTGTTAATGTACTCAAGCTGTAATCCCAAACAAAACTTTGTTTTCCCAAGATCTTTCATCTCAAACTCTTTCTTGAGATATTCAATTGTTTGGGAAATCTCTTTAGAGGTTCATATGATATTCAAATCATCAACATGATCTGCTATGATCACAAATCCCTTATTTTTGAATTTCTTTATGAATAGGCATGGACTAATCGGGTCATTCTTATAGCCCTCATTCACTAAGTATTTACTTAGTCTATTGTACCACATGCGGTCACTTTGTTTCAATCCATAAAGAGATTGTTCAGTTTAATGCAATGTTGTTCTCGAGAACTTTTCTTATCTTTGAGCTCAATACCTTCTCAAATTATCATATATATATATATATATATATATATATCATTATCCAGTGGACCATATAAGTATGTTGTTACTACATTCATTAAGTGTAAATCCAATTTCTCTCTGATGGCCAGACTTATTAGAAATCAAAATGTAGTAGCATCCACCACAGGGGAGTATGTCTCCTCATAATCTATTTCTGGTCTCTGTGAGAATCCTTGTGCAACAAGCCTTGCTTTATATCTCACGACTTCACCATGTTCATATCTTTTCCTCACAAAGACCACTTATATCCAACTGGTTTAACATCATATGGTGTTAATATTATTGGACCAAACACATTTCTCTTCTTTAAGGAGTTTAACTCCACATTTAGGGCTTCTTTCCACTTAAGCCAATCCGATCTATGAGTGCACTCTAATATAGACGTGGGTTCCTGATCCTCGTTTAAATCCATAAGTTCAAGTGCTACTTTGTATGCAAATAAATCATCAATGTCGACATCTTTTATGTTCTATTGTGTTCCAGACATGATATAATTGATTGAGATCTCATTATTATCAGGACCATTAATACCTAGAAGTTTGGCGTCCCAAACCTCCTTATTTGGCACATTCGGATCGACATGGTTTGGTATTGGTTCGACCAGGGTTGGTTCGACCATGGACGGTCCAACCGTGGTTGGTCCGACCACGATTGGTTCGACTATGGTTGGGTCGACCATATCTTTAGCCTCAGATTCCTTTTCTGCACCTTTCTTTATTTTCCGAGGATTCTTATCTTTGGAACCTATTGGTCTACCAGGTTTCAAACGTGTCTTAGACACTGTAGCAACTTGATTTTGTCCCTCTTGGACATCAATTCGTACGGGTGCATTACAAGCTGGTATATATGACTTAGTCACTTTCTTTGGGTCAGCAAATGAGTTTGACAATTGATTAGCTAGATTTTGTAAATGTATAATCTTTTGGACTTCTATTTCACATTCTTTAGTCTGAGTACATTGCCAAGACAATGATGGTTGATTCCATTCAATTTCTTTTACCAGCTTATTATCTCCCCCTAATGTTGGATAGTTGAGTCTGCGTACCTGGCCTTAAATAGATCACCCATGGTCGGCTCAAGGTACTTAATTATGGTGGGAGAATCATATCTAACATATATTCCCATCCTCCTTTGAGGTCTCGTCTTAGTTTTCTGTGGTGGAGCAATTGGTACATAGACTACACATCCAAATGTCTTTAGATGGGATCTGGCTCATGACCCGTGATTAATTGGGATGGGGAATATCTATGCTCACTAGATGGCTTGATGCGTGTTAACTCTGTTGCATGTAAAATTGCATGTCCCCAAGCTGATACTGGGAGTTTCGACCTCATGAGTAATGGTCGAGCAATCAATTGTATTCTTTTAATGAATGATTCAGCCAAGCCGTTCTGAGTATGGACATGTGCTACATTATGTTCCACACTTACCCCCATGGACATACAATAGTCATTAAAAGCTTGGGATGTGAATTCACCAGCATTATCTAGACGTATGGTCTTTAAAGGAAAATCTGGAAACTGAGCTCTTAATCTGATTATCTGAGCAAGTAACCCTGAAAATGCTGAAGTTCATGTGGACAATAAGTAGACATGTGACCATCTAGTCGATGCATCAATAAGACCATGAAATATCGATATTTCCCACAAGGTGGGTGTATTGGTCCACATATGTCACCTTGTATTCTTTCCAGAAAATTTATTGTTTCTTTGGTCACTTTGACTGGTGATAGCCTAACAATGAGTTTCTCTTATGTATATGCTACAAACGTGAGATTCTTTTGGATAACTCTTCTTTCTTTTAAGATGTGTCATTTTGTATTCATTATCAGTTTATGCATCATGTTTGAACCAGGGTGGCCAAGTCTGTCGTGCCATAGAGTGAAATCATCAGTGAACCTTTTGTTCACTGCGGCATTAGCCTCTATCATACTGGTCTTGGCATAGTAAAGACCAGTAGAGAATTCATATATAGTCTCGACCACTTTCTTATGGCCTTGGGCAGACTCTACTATCTGAAGGAACTCTTTGTTTCCTTCACCCATTGTTTCAATATGGAAACCATTCAATCTTATATCTTTGAAACTCAATAGGCTCCTGTTAGAGTTGTGTGAATATAGAGCATCAGATATCTCTTGATTTGTGCCATTAGGCAACAAGATACTTGCCTGGCCGTGGCCTTCTATTAGTCTGGCTATACCCGCAATGGTACTTATATTGGCATTTTGGAGGGTCAAGTCTATGAAGTATCTTTTGTATTTAAGAATGATGTGGCTTGACCCACTGTCCATAATCGGTATGCTCATATCATCTTTCATTCTATCAAATAAAATCATTCATCTTATTAAGTATAAATTCAAACAAAGCAGATAAAATAAACTCAAAGAAATCATAAGGTCAAAGAAAACATAAAACAAATCAAAACACAAAAACAATATGTCGAAATCAACTGTTCTTTTAGACAATCTGATGTTTCACAATTCATAAGATCATCTTGATCATGGTCGAAATCACCATTGTCATCTTGGACCAAATAGGCTTCAGGATTCTTCTCTTTTATACTCTCTTGGTAGAGGTCAACTAGATGTCTGGGAGTTCTACAGTTCTTAGCCCAATGATTACTCATTCCACATCTATGGCACACTGTCTTGGTTGAGTGTTGTGGTTTAAAGGATATACCACACCCTCCTCGCCCTCGACCATGGCCGAAATTGGGTCCACGACCACAGTTATAGTGGTTCCCTCGGCCACGGCCCGAGTTGTTACCTCGACCACGACCATTCCATCCACCACGGCTATGGCCGTGTGGTCTATTCTGGACATGGTTACTTTCTTTGGTTTCTTTTTTTTCTTTTGTGGCCTTATTGGTTTCAGGTAATGGGGTTGATCCAGGAGGTCTCAATTCACTGTTTCTCATCAACAACTCATTGTTTTGCTCGGCAAGCAACATGCATGAGATCAGATCTGCATAAGTCTTGAAGCCTTTTTCACGGTATTGTTGTTGTAGCAACATATTACTTGTGTGGAAGGTGGAAAATGTCTTTTCCAACATATCATTATTTGTTATAACCTCACCACACAATTTTATTAAAGAAACAATCTTAAATAGGATTGAGTTATACTCATCCATGGATTTGTAGTCCTTGAATCTCAGATTCCTCCAATCAAATAGAGCCTTTGTTAATAACACTGTTCTTTGGTGATCATATATCATATTTAACTCATTCCAAAGGTCTAAAGGATTCTCAATAGTTAGATACTGATCTCTGAGATTCTCAGCAAGGTGATGGCTAATAATTAGTATTGCCCTGTATCTATCTTTCTCATTGGCATTATTGCCTTCTGTGATACATTCACTAAATCCTTTTGACTTTAGGATAATCTTTGTATCCATTGCCCACTGTAAATAATTATCTCCAGAGAGATGTAAGGCTGCATAGTCTAGATTTTTGAGTTTCAACATCTGAAATCATATATCAACAATCTTAGGTTTCAAACCATACGATCATAATGCAATCATGTCTCTCGACCAAACAATCAAATCATTCGACCAAGATATTCCTAAGTGTGTATGCGACCAAGGTGCAATCAGTTCATATGGATATGCAAGGCAATCCTAAAAATCAATGTCTATATAATCAATAGGTTATATGGATGCTTATCAAATGATTTTAATGACCAAACAAGACAATCTAAGTCATATATATCAAACAAGACAATTCTAAAAGATCAAAACAAGTCATGCGGCCAAGATGGTATGTTGCTAACAAGCCACACGACTATATGAGGTGATGCAACAATCCTAGCAATCATGATCTATATGTTCAAGTAACCTTAATCAAAAACAATCAATTAGATCATGTCAAGATCACAATTTATTCTAGGTGGGCGAATTCTAAAGCAAGGTGATCGGATTCCATCTTAAAAACATTCAATCAATGATTCGACCAAATTAGGGTTTCAATTCGACCAAGTTAGGGTTTCAATTCAAAATTAGGTTTTATCAATAAATCTAGCATCCTAAATCTCAAATTATTCAATAAGATCAATCAATATAATCAATCAATGATTAGGGTTTATGCGGATTAGGGTTAGGGTTAGAATTAGGGTTTTAGCAATCATTCGATTAGGGTTAGATTATAAATTAAAACAATCAATCTAATCAACCTAGCAATCAGATCATAACCTCAAAACAATCAGATCAATCAACAAGAATTATACATGTTTTAGGATTAGGGTTTCATGTATGTGATTAGGGTTTTAGGGTTTTTTATCAATCGATTAGTTTTAGATCAAAACAATCAATCATGTAAAGCAACCAATCTAACCAGCAACCTAGCATACTTTCTAAGTTCTCAAAACATTCAATCGGTTTTAGGGTTTCAGTTTGAACATTAGTTTATTTGATTTTAGGTTTTGATATACTAGGGTTATCGATTTACCTTTTCTATCGGGTTGAATGGACCACCGAGAGAGATCGACTGCAAGATCGAACCGTGTGCTGGAACAAGCTGATTCACGGATTGGTATGGACTGATCTTCATGAGCTGAGGTCGGATTCGTGAACAAGGGTTTATTGATGGGTGATTAGGGTTTTAGCGATGGAGAGTGAAATCGATGGGATTAGGATTTATGATCGAAGTTTAGCTTAGGGATTTAGAGAGCAATCTGTGCTGTTAACGTGTTGTAAAACTTAGAGAGAGAATGGAAATTCGTGTATTGATTATTCCATAAAGTACAAGGGGTTCCCTTTATATAGGGATTACAATAGTACAAATCCTATTGTAACTAGGAAAAGGAAATTATCCAAAACGGATATGGAAAAAGTTTCTTTAGCCGCATAACCCTAAACCTATATGGTCTAGGTTTAGTAAACCTCTATGCAATAGATTTATGGTCGGTCTGGTTATGGGTTATTCACAGTATGGTTTATAACAGTTAGTTAACAAAAAAAAGTCGGTATATAACTTTATTTACAGTTATTGAAACCGTATACTATTAGGAAAACTTATTTTCAACTGAAGCTTAATCACTGTAGTTGAAGCTTAATCACTAGGCTAAACATCTTTTTATAAATATGTCTAATAAATAGTGTAATAAGACCTAAAAATTGTACCGCATTTGCATACATAGTTAGATGTAAAAATATCTAAAGGTTTCTGTGAGATAATAAACTTTTATACATGCGTCCCATATAAATTTGATGTCGTTACAAAGTTGAGTATTCATGATTGTCATTATCAATTTCCCTTAGTATCTACTCAATGTTTGCTTGTAAGCATTGTGTGCCGATTTTGTATAATATATATATATATATATATATAAATTTCAGCTAGAAAATATAGATAGTACATCAATTTTAGCTAATAGCATGATCATAAATTTTGAAAAGGCAGCACAAACTAATACTTTAAAGCAAGATTAATTGCGTATAAGTGATAAGAACATCAAATGACACCAGATATTTAACTAGGCACCAGCTAAATTTCTGTATCGATCTTCAGTAAGCTTACACAAGAAATGCTTCATTATATTATCTGATAAAATGAATACATGTTAAAATAATTCAATTTCCATTGACTGCTTATTCTGAATTTGTCCAATATGTGTGTGTACGTTCAAACAATGATATCTAACACGAAAAATGTTAGAAACAAACAAATCGAACACGCATGGTGATTTGTCCCATTCTCTTGTTTGTTGTTCAATTTTGAAGTTACTAAGGCCAACTATACATATATATATATACTACATATATTGTTACAAAAGAATAGTAGTATTAAATAAGAAACGTAGAATGTACCAGAAATAAACGAGGGGTTTGTTGGATCCATCTAAATATGTTTATGACATTGTGTACCAAACGTTGGAAATATATGTTCTGTAACTTTCTTGGCAATTAATACTAATTATTAAACTGATAGAGTAGTTGAACGATGCATCTTTTAGAACATTTGGTTATTTAAATTCTAGCTTTACTGTGTTAATTTGCATAATATTTTTGCTCTACTTTTCTTATAGTATTAAATTTGATTTTTTTCATGAAACAACTAATTTCTTCTAGAACATGTTTAATGGAGTTTTGTAGCTTTTCTAAGACCCATACCTCTCTTTTTGCTTAAAAGAGTATTCATTGTTCTTGTATCCTTTTCATGACTCAATGTAACATATTTATTTAACAAAGAAGCAAGTTTAATATTACAAAAAAAATTATAATCTAATAAATTTCTGAAGTAGCTTTTAAAAAAGAGAATTTGTTTTGCATATGGTAATCTAACTGGCTTGCAAAAAAAACAGAACACTTTTTTTCGTGTTAGTGTGGAAACTGTTCATACGCCATCTGATGATGTTTTTGCAGATGTAGCAAACTTCATCATAAAGAGATCAATGTAATATTGACAAGTCGATTCTTGCAATTAATCATTTTTATAGAGAATACACAGAAAGCTGGAGAAGACAACAAAGCACAACAACTACTAATCAAAAGTGAAAGCAGCTTGATTCGTTCACTCTTCAAGTCTACCAAGTAGTACAAACGCCTCACGGAATTGACTTTCGTCTCCCTTGATGCATTTGTCTACATATTGTGAATCTACTATATGGTTACGCCTATTCTTTTACTCTTCCAAATCTTTATGGTCAAGTTCACTGAAGTTTATTTTTTTAAAGTTCAGTGAAGTTTTAACTATCCAAAATAATACTCCTATTTAAGACAATATTAATGTGGGACAGATCTCAATCAATATAAACCTACAGTGCAGAGCGTCTTGGTCCCAAACTCCAAGCCTCCAAGCATATACTGGCACGATTGGCGGCATAAATTTTGACGTACTCATTTACCCCTTATGCTATTACTTTATTTCATGAAATTAATTCATGTAATATAAGTATGTTCTTTCTGTTCCAAAAAATATTCATGTTTTTTTAAAAAAGATTGTTTACAAAGATACATTTTTATATTGGATAATTTTCTCAAATAGTTTTTTTTTTAAGTTTTTTTTTTGACATCAAAAGAAAAATAGTAACTAAGACGACTCGATGAACCAAGGAGGAAGCTCTGAATCCATATGGGCCACAAAAAAAACGGTTGCTGTCGAGCTGATCGTGCGAGCTTATCCGCCTGAATATTTTGTGTTCGAGATACATGGATGACCTCAGAGTAGTTGAAACTCTCTTTAAGTCGCTTGATGTCCTCCAAATATGATGCAAAGGCCGACCATTCTTCTGGTGTTGAAACCTAGGTTGCATGGAAACAGAAACGGATACGTGGAAACGAAACGTTTCAAAACGTGAAAACGTGATTTCAAAGAAAATAAGAAATGGAAACGTTTTAGAAACGTCTATATATATATATATGTATATATGTGTGTGAGATTAATTAACATGTAAGCTTAATTTTTTATTTGATTTATCTAAAAGGAAAATCAAGTAATGAAAATGCTATTTTTCTTGGTACATTATAAAAATTCTAATCAGTAATTCAAAAACTAACACATGTTATCATTCTATAAATTTAAGGAGCGATTTCATTCGAAATCAAATTATTATACTAAACTGATTACAAATATAAAAAATAATATTAAAATATAAATTAATAAACATGTAATATCTAACATCAAATATTAAATAGTTATTATTTCGCGTTTCCAATCAGAATCGCGAGTTGTCAAATCAGAAACGTAAGTTTCCATCGTGTTTCCAAAATGAAATTTGCAAGAAACGCGTTTCCATAGAGTTTCTTCAAGTTTCCAAAAGATTCCAATTCTGAAACGTTTCCGAAATAGGAAACGAACCTTGGTCGGAGTTTCCATGCAACCTAGGTTGAAACCATCTTCACCAATTGAAAACAATCTATTGCGAAGGTGACATGGAACTGATGTAGAGTCCTCATGCAATCCATTGCCCATATTAGGAACTCTATTTCTGAATGAAGGGGTGACAGTGACGATCTTGTGTTCCTCGCTCCCATTAAACCATCAAAACCTTGTAATGTGCTATACCAACGTTGTCCTGAAAAAGCTCCCCCTCCTTCCAAGAACCATCAGTAAAACACCATCTTTCTGGAATGGTCTGCAACAAGGAGTCCTGGTTAATAACAAATTGTGTTGTCGGTTGCTGAGCCTCGGTCCAGAGTGTAGATTATATTTCTGCCAGCGTGAGTGTATCTTTGGGGTCAATATCCAGGTTGCTGAAGGTTTTACTATTTCTCGCCTTCCAAATATATCATAGAATCCATGCGAATTGATGGATGCCTTCCGGATGCTCAACCCTCCAATACAAATAATCCAAATTTGTGAAGACTGATGCTGCCGGAAAAACATTTGGATTTGATGGAATTCTAGAGAGGGCCCAGATTTGAATTGCTGGGGGGCATTCAAAGAAAACATGATTTATTGTTTCCTCGTCCTCTCCACAACGAGAACACTGTACTTCTCCTCGAAGTCCTCTGGCATTCAAATTCTTCTTGACCGAAAGGCATCCCGAAGCGATCTGCCATAGCAAGTGCTTGATCTTCGGTGGACACCGAATTTTCCAAGAGTATGCTTTTAAGGGAATGACATTTGGGCCATATGCAGGGATGTGAGTGATGCGGCATTGGGCTGATATATGAAGTTTTGGGCATAGAGAGCAATGAAATATCCAATGGATATATTATATATATGGTCCAACCCATTTTGGAGGTGTTACAAGTCCAAAAATGGCCCAAAATACTTGCTTTATTTTCTGGTCAAAAAGAGTGACGAATTTTGAAGATCAAGAGTCAAAATGTGCAAGCTTTCCAACTTCTAGTCAAGTCTTCTTTGTTTATTAGTTTTCTAGTTTCAAGGATTGACTAGCCCTTTTGTATTCCAACCTTTCATGTATTCCTTGTCTATTATATAAAGGCCATTTGATCAATGAAATAAAATAAGTTGTGAGTTATATTTTTGGAATCTTGAGAGTGTTTCTCAGTTTTGTTCCTTCGGGAACTTTTCGATTCGTCCTGGTGCGTCATATCCAGGGAATCATCCTCTTTGTCGTCTAGGTGTGTCATATCCTAGGACATTGAGTTGGGAATATCAGCAGCCTTCCGCATCTGCTGTGCGACCCTTCGATCCATCCATTTCTCCTTTTTGTTGGACTTGTGCGTCATATCAAGCAGCAATTGGAGTTGGGAATATCAACAGCCTTCCGCAACTGTTGTGCGACCCTTCAATCCATCATTTCTCATTTGATCCGTCTGAGATCATATCCCTTACCAATTTCAGAATGATCCTTCAGTTTAGGGCGTATCATTTGGTATCAAAGCCACTCTGAAAGCGGTATTCAATTCTATTATCCATCATTCTCATCTATCCATTTTCTACAAAAGAAAAAAAGAAAAAAAAAGTTTTGTTATTTCTTTTCTACAAATCTGCTGGATCCTTTGGTTAGTATGTGCTCAATTTTTTTCTTTCTTCGGAAAGCAAGATTTGAGGACAAATCTTTTTGAAGAGGAGGAGTATGATGCGACCTTGGGCTGATATATAAAGTTTTGGGCATAGAGAGCAATGAAATATCCAATGGATATATTATATATATGGTCCAACCCATTTTGGAGGTGTTACAAATCCAAAAATGGCCCAAAATACTTGCTTTATTTTCTGGTCAAAAAGAGTGACGAATTTTGAAGATCAAGAGTCAAAATGTGCAAGCTTTCCAACTTCTAGTCAAGTCTTCTTTGTTTATTAGTTTTCTAGTTTCAAGGATTGACTAGCCCTTTTGTATTCCAACCTTTCATGTACTCCTTGTCTATTATATAAAGGCCATTTGATCAATGAAATAAAATAAGTTGTGAGTTATATTTTTGGAATCTTGAGAGTGTTTCTCGGTTTTGTTCCTTCGGGAACTTTTCGATTCGTCCTGGTGCGTCATATCCAGGGAATCATCCTCTTTGTCGTCTAGGTGCGTCATATCCTAGGACATTGAGTTGGGAATATCAGCAGCCTTCCGCATCTGCTGTGCGACCCTTCGATCCATCTATTTCTCCTTTTTGCTGGACTTGTGCGTCATATCAAGCAGCAATTGGAGTTGGGAATATCAACAGCCTTCCGCAACTGTTGTGCCACCCTTCAATCCATCATTTCTCATTCGATCCGTCTGAGATCATATCTCTTACCAATTTCAGAGTGATCCTTCAGTTTAGGTCGTATCAGTGAGGATGCGTATCTCTGTAGACTCTCTCTACTTGATAACTAGATTGTACCGTATACTTCTCATTCTGTGTAAAATGACATCCATCTCAATCCGCTATCGTACATCTACCCAAAGGAATGCTTTCAATTAACCCTACATCATTCGAGTCAATCAAAGCCCTAATTACCGTAGAGTTCCACGTACGTGAGTCCATGATGATGAATGCATTCACTGTGAGATCAGGGAATGCGTTATGGTGATTTTTGTTTGCTGGTCTCGGGCGAGTGGTTGGGAGCCATGGATCATTCCATATGGATATAGATTAACCAGTTCTCACCTTTTGATTAGTCTTTTGGTAACCAGAGATCTAGCTGACACAATACTCCACCATCCATAAGATGGTGAATACGATCGTATCAGTTCAAAAGGTGTGGTATTCCTAAAATAGCGTCCCTTAAAAACACGAGAAAAGAGAGAGTGAGGTTTCTCTATTAATCTCCAAAATTGTTTCACAAGTATGGCTGTGTTAAAGTCTGAAAGATCCTTAAAACGCAAACCTCCATCTTCCTTTGGTAAGCAAAGCTTGTCCCAGGCTTGCCAATGCATACCTCGAGTATTGCCACTCGAACTCCACCAGAATTGTGCGACCGCACTAGTTAGTTTCTTCGTTACCGCCATTGGGAGACGAAAGCATGCCATCACATGGTTTTGTAATGCAGTAACCACAAATTTAATGATTACTTCCTTTCCACCCTTAGAAAAGAATTTAAACGTCTTTCCGTTAACCCGTTTATTAAGTCTGTCTTGGATAAAACTGAATATCTGAACTTTGGATCCTCCTAAACTCTCTAGGATTCCCAGATAAGATCCCATTCCACTTTTTAAAAAAAAATTATCATCAAAATAGCTCCCAAAAATAACCAAAATAGCCTCTTTTATTTTATTTTTTAAAAAAAAATCTAAATACACCTCAAAACACCACCCTGTAACTCTAACGATAAATATAAATTAGTTAGCCCTACATATATAAATCTATATTTACATATTTTAATAAAATCTATTTTGGTCATCTTTTCCTTATATTTTTGTGACAAAAACTTTATTAGAGCTATTTATACTTGTAAGGTAGTTATTTTTATATATTTTCAATGCATTAATTAATGAAAAATTGTAAACTTTAAAAAATATAATTGTGTTTTATTAAAATTGTATTGGTTAAAAGTTAATTAAAATTTTAGGGTGTTTTGCAATTATGACTCAAAACAAAAAGTTAAATGCAAAATTAACTTGTTATTTTTTGGAACTTTCATTTGCCTTATTCACGAAAATGCTATTATTTTTTAAACGATGTTTTACTCTATCATCCTCATCTTGATCAAGTATTTACAATATTGCCATCAATACACCAACCACCATGAACAACTAATTTGAAGCTCTTAATGCACAAATAATCGATCGTTTCTCTTCCTTTCTAATTTTGTTATCCACACAAAAAACATCTCTTTCACTTTCTTTTAAAATTCATCCAAAAAATTCAAGATTTTAATTTCAAACTTTGTAAGGTTCATAGAGACGTTGAAACTCACGATTCTTGGTCATTAATGAGCTGGTAACATTCTTGTTGAAATTCTATGAGTTTAGAGAAACTAAACAAGTCATCTCACGGATTTAAGATTTGAAATTGATTTTTTTTTCAGATTTGTTCATGAAGAAGACGTCTCTAGAATTCTTCTCCTACGAGAAAACTTCTCGTTAATGCATATGTTAGTTTTGCAATTGACCTTTTATGCGCTTTTTATAGAATACTTATAAAGAAGTCTTCTAACTTTTCTTTGTTAACAAAAAAAGGAGAACCAAAAAAACTTCCTTAGAAATTGATCAAAGTTTATCTGAAATTTGACTTTTTAAAGAAGACTTCCCAGAAAATTTTCCCTTGGAAAATTTCTAGGGAAGTCTTCCATAAAAAAACTTTTAGGGAAGTCTTTTTTACTGTTTAATGAAGTCTTCTCATTGTCACAATAAAATTGCATGAGTTACTTCTGCAATTGACAATTAATACTGAAAAAATTATTATTTATAGGAAGACTTCCTAAGAAGTCTCTAACGGAAGATTTCTTGAGATGTTTTCTAAAATTTATTCATAGTTTTTGGTCAAACCTTTGGTTTCTAACAGAACTGGAAAAGTCAAATATAGTTAACTGCAAAAATAATCCAAAAAGATTTTTTGCGACAGTAAGAAAACTTCATGTGAACGTAAGAAATCTTTTCATCTCGAAAAGTAAACTTTAATTTTAATTAACTCAGTAAGTATACATGTCTTTAAACCATTTGCAACAATCACAAAAATGCTATAAATCGCTTCAAACCGTTTGCAATCTCTTAAAATAAAAATCTGACTGCCGCTATATTTGCGGTTGTGGTTGAATAGATAAATACAAAAATATTTCTAAAAATATTTTAAACTAAAATTTTAAAATTGAGATATTATAAATAAAAAAATATATGCATTTTATATTTTAACTTAAATTCATAAATTATTTCATAAATTATTTTATAAAATCATTAAACCAAAATAGTCACTATAGTCTGTAAACATTAATAAATATAACAAAACAAAATATTCCTTTTAAGTTCTAATACAAATTTTCAAAAAAGTTATTGAAATTATAACTTTCATCTAAATAAAAAAATAAAAAATTATAATATTAATATTAATATTAATTATATTAATAATCATTATATTTTATCACAATAGTAATTTTGATATTTTATAATGTTATAATGTGTTAATATTAATATTCTATTATTAAACCGCTTCAGTATCTCTTAATTAACCAATCATAAATATCTCACAAACACACTAATTTTTAATCATTACATCAGTCGTATAATTACTTAATAACACTTTAAACTTCAACCACCCACATTGGCAAACTTCTACAATTGCACCCGCTACACCTGCATTTCAACTAGGCTCTTAGTTGTTTGTATAGTATTGCAACTTGCAATGTAGATGTTCACCGTCTGATTAAAAAATACAAGAATTTATAGATGACATATACGGTCTACCGAAGTACGGTATGTCCCACCAATAGCTGAGCAGAGCTCTAGTCTCTAGATCACCGTAGATACCGTACCATGAAAATTCTCTTAATAATTTTAACGCGTTTTTACTTCAATGATTAGAAACAATACTACGTACTCTATAACTAAGAATCATTTTTAAAATATAATTAGGAATCATCCAACGATATTTATTCATTTCCAACATTATTCTAACTACAACTTATTTTTTTAATTGGAATTGAAAAGCTATATATTTATTGTTGTTATAGTAAAGCTTCGAACTAAGACAATTTATCAAAAACATGAAATGGATTTGCCCTTTTCTTAATATATGATGTGTTTATTTTTCCATTATGTATAAAATAAAATAGAGTAACTACAATTAAAATATTACGCAAAAATACAGTTGTAGATATTCCAATTCCTGATATAGAAACATTTGGATATATCCTGAGTACTAGAATATTTCTTTGCCACATAAAATTATTATTATTCTTATAAACTAAATAAAAAAAAGACATTCATGTTAAACACCCATAATAATATAATTTTTTTAAAAATGACTCAGAATCACATAAATTTCCCAAAGTAGAAAAAAAGAAAAAAGAAAAAAAAGAAAGAAAAAAGAGGAAGAGAACGATAATAAATTTAAAGCTTATTTTTCCCCTCCAACAAGGAAAAAAGAAAAGAAAACAAAAGACCTGTCTTTGAATCCAAGTCTCTCTCTCTCTCTCTCTCTCTCTCCCCACACTTCACCATCTCTGCTAATTCCTACTTTTCTTTTTTCTGATATTTTTAGTGAGTTTTTCCAACGATAGGTTTTATTGTTAAATCCAATAATATCTTCCACAGTTTCACCGCTCCTTACCATTTCCTCTTCGTATTCTTCAGCTTCTCTCTCTTTCTTTCCTACTTTGTTAATCTTGGCTTAAGCATCTCAGAGTACTTCTTGAGGAAAGTTCTCGCCTTTCCATCTGGGTTTAATGAGTAGAACTTGAGGAATCTTCAGAACGATTCAAAAAAAATGAGATCGAACTGTTGTTCTTTAGCTCTACAGCTATCTCTTGTTCTTGGGCTCTTCTTCGTTTCTTGTGATGGGTTCTCCTCTAACGAAGGTACTGTGAACTTCATTTGCTTTAAACCCAGATCTCAGTTTCCTTGGATTCAATCGTTTAGATTCTCCATAACTAGGATTAGTCTAGAATCTCAATCGACCTCAAGAAAAGAGATTACTTTAAGGTTAAGGTCTGATGGGTTTGTGGATCCTGTACAGTTGGAGCTCTTAGAAGATTCAAGGAAGCTATCTATGAGGACCCTTTGCTCGTTATGTCTAACTGGAATGACCCCTATTCAGATCCTTGTGCTTGGACTGGCATTACTTGCTCTCCCTCTAAAGACCATGTTATCAAGATGTAACAATCTATCTCTTTATCTTCAACCTGCATTCACTTCTTCTGCAACATCAGTTGTTTATATTGGTTCTTCTTTTCGTGCAGAAATATATCGGCTTCATCGATAAAAGGGTTTCTTGCTCCTGAGTTGTGTCAAATAACCTACCTTCAGGAACTGTATGGTTTCATCTCTCTCTCTCAACATATATGTAGTTTGATTAAGAGCTTAACGTCATTGACTGCTTCTGTAGAATCTTACATGGGAACATTCTAATGGGGACAATACCAAAGGAGATTGGGAAGTTGAAGAATCTCAAGATCTTGGACTTGGGAAACAATCATCTCATGGGACCTATCCCTGCAGAGATCGGGAGCTTGTCCAGCATTATGATAATGTAATAAAGACTCAACCTTTTTTAGCAATCAAACTGGCGCTTGCATACCTTTTTTTGGAAAAGATTAGTTGTTGAGATGATAGTTTTGTTTCACATTTGCAGAAACCTTCAGTCCAATGGTTTAACGGGAAAGCTGCCTCCAGAGCTTGGTAACTTGAAGTATCTTAAAGAACTTCATATCGACAGGAATAGGCTTCAAGGGAGTCTTCTTGCTGCTGGACCATCTGGCTATCCGTCAAAAGTGTAAGTTCAAGAAGCAAAAGATGAAATATTTCTGTGAGTTCTGTCTCTAATGGCAATGTTTAATGGGATTCTGCAGGTTTTCTTCAAATTCAAGTGCAAATAATGCCGGTCTGTGCAAGTCTTCTCTACTGAAAGTAGCTGACTTTTCATACAACTTCTTTGTTGGAAACATTCCGAAATGTTTGGAGCACCTTCCAAGGTATTCTTATCATCTAGGTTGTCATTTTCGAGCTCCAGACATCTCCAGTTTTGTCTGAGAGCTTTTATTTGTTATGGTCACTAGGACGAGCTTTCAAGGGAACTGCATGCAAAACAAGGATCTTAAGCACAGACCATCTTCCCAATGCGGTGTGTAAGAATAGCTTTTTTTTTCATTTCATGACACACATGTTCGATGAGTCTTGGTTTACTAAATGTAATCCCTGTCGCAGGTAATGCACAGCTGGTCAAAACTCATGAAAGCCCGAGTGCCCCACCTAAGCACCAGTCAGCTGAAATTGTGGCTAAGCATCATAAAACACCTAGACCAAAATGGCTTCTTGCGCTTGAGATAGTCACAGGATCAATGGTCGGTTTGTTCTGCCTGGTTGCACTTTTCTCAGCAGTTCACCGCTGGAAAAACAGGTCATCTCTCATCATTCCTTGGAAGAAATCTTCAAGCGTAAAGGAAAAGTTCGCAGTCTACGTTGGTTAGAATCTTTCCAAAACTCTCCAACATTCCAATACAAAATCCATGAAGCAAACAACTCAAAGGAAGTGGCTTTTTTTTCTTTTTTTTTTTGCACTCCAGATTCTGAAATGCTGAAGGATGTCTCAAGATTCACAAGACAAGAGCTTGAAGTGGCGTGTGAAGATTTTAGCAACATCATTGGTTTATCTGCTGATAGTCAGGTCTATAAAGGAACAATGAAAGGTGGGCCTGAGATTGCAGTGATCTCTCTTTGCGTCAAAGAAGAAGATTGGACCGGGTACCTCGAGCTCTATTTCCAGAGAGAGGTAGCTTCTTCTCATGTTACATAGAACATTATATGTCAAAAAGCTGCTTTTGTTACTGAGATTTCTAAGGCATTTTCATACTGTTTCAGGTTGCAGATTTGGCTAGACTGAACCACGAGAACGCAGGAAAGTTGCTGGGATACTGCAAAGAAACCTCACCGTTTGCAAGAATGCTTGTTTTTGAGTATGCATCAAACGGAACACTATACGAGCACCTCCACTGTAAAAATTTAACTTCCTCAGAGCTTTGTTGCATCATACTATATTGTTTTGGCTAAGTAACATTGTTATGATAAATGTTCTGATGCAGATGGGGAAGCGGCTTTAGTAACATGGGCAAGACGGATGAAGATTGTCATAGGCATTGCACGCGGTCTCAAGTACCTTCATATGGAACTAGATCCTCCATTTACAATCTCTGAGCTGAGCTCAAACGCTATCTATCTCACAGAAGATTTTACTCCCAAGGTAAAGTAAAGTGAGACCAGCTTGTTGTTATCTTAGCAATACAAATATACAATTAGCTAAGGTAAGCTTATGTTCACATTTGTCTTTTCTTTCCTGGCTTTCTCTGACGCAGCTGGTAGATTTCGAATGCTGGAAGACAATTCTTGCGAGATCAGAAAAGAATTTGAGAAATATTAATAGTGAAGGTGCGGTATGCGTGCTCCCAAACGCAATGGAGAGTCGATATCTTGATGTATCTGGTAATATCTATGCGTTTGGTGTTCTTTTGCTGGAGATTGTGAGTGGAAGACCTCCTTTCTGCAAAGACAGAGGTTTCTTAATTGAATGGGTAAGAAAAAAAAAGAAGAAGCTATATTCTGAACACCTCTAGCTGAGTAAACTCTTCTGTTTTCACCCCTGAACATTTTGAAGAAAGCTTCAAACTTTGTTACTATTAACCAAATGAGTTTGGACTTGTGCTATCTGTGGATGTGAAGTGTCTCGACCCTTTTCATCTGTTTGGTTAAATCTAAACTTGAATGTGTGTTTTCGCTTCATTTTGCAGGCAAAGGAGTATCTTGAAACACCAGAGGCAATGGGGAGTTTGGTGGATCCAGAGCTGAAACATTTTAACCAAGATGAGCTTGAAACGGTATGTGAGGTGGCGAGGCAGTGCTTGAACAGGGATCCGAACAACAACAGCAACAATAACAACAAGCCATCAGTGCAAGAGCTATGTGAGACGTTGGAGAGTAGAATCAGTTTGTCGATTTCTGCAGAGCTTAGATCATCTTCTTTGGCTTGGGCTGAGCTCGCGCTTGACTCGTGATGTGGGGGGAGAGGAGAGTGTTGAATGATGAATGCTAACTGGAAACCAAAACACCCCAGCTC
This sequence comes from Moricandia arvensis, assembly GCA_905132765.1. Lineage (NCBI taxonomy): Eukaryota > Viridiplantae > Streptophyta > Magnoliopsida > Brassicales > Brassicaceae > Moricandia > Moricandia arvensis. Next base: position 8,213 of record CAJHQP010004701.1, on the reverse strand, counting down.
TGTAAATCAGTCGACTCGTTTACAAACATTCGATATTGTTTTTCTATTACTCTGGTCTTGAATGACGAGTGTGTGTGTGTGTTCTTACTTCTTACGTGTTGCTTTTGTTCTTGATTAACTTTTTGTTGGGTGTTTTAAAGTGTTTGTAAAGGAAGAGATAAACATAGAGTTTATGTAAAAGTTTTTTAAAATTTGGAAACTCTATGAAGACTGTGTAGTGAACTATTTTGAGAACTATGATGCAGAAGGAAACTTGGTTGAATTTAGATTTCGTAAACGGCGTATAAAGTCAGCTTCATAAGAGGCCGTAAACAGTATCGAATGGTTCAGTTTGGTGGCCTATTTTAAATGCACCTTGAAGACTGTTTTGGTTTTTTTTTCTTTTATAATGTAAGTTAGGGATTATTTTTTTGGCTATTTCAAAGCTGCAATTTGAGTTTGGTACGACATCGTTGTTCTAACGAGGTTGAGTGGCATCAAAGATCAGACACGTATGATAGATTCCTTCTGATCTGACCTTGAACTGGATATGGATTAACAAAGTTCCCGTTGACAATTTTTAATATATATTATTTAATAATACATTTATTTTTAATAGCACGCAACGGTTGCATAGCACACGCCATAAAAGCAAAGAAAAAAACTGTAATTTAAAAGGCATTTTACTTAAGGTGCAACATTGATGGATGTTTCCATGTACAGGACCAAATAAAGCAAAAGCAACTGCGAACACAGCTAAAAAAAATGCTCTTGAGAGTGAATATCAAGCGCCCTGAGAATTGCGATGCAAAACTGCTGGAATGCGGACCTACTTAATGAAATGTGGGTTCAGTTGAACCCAGTTAAATAATAAAAACTAAAATTTCCAACCTATTGTCAATAATTAATTGTGGTTCATTGGTTAGAAGGAAGTGACATTGACCCCAGTATTGTGGGTTCGATACCTCTTAATTTCCTTTTATTTGATTTTTTTCAATTAGACCACAAAAAAAAAATTATCTGAACCCGGTTCATTTCTTCGCTGGGTCCGCCCCTGGCTGGAATAAAAGTCTCAGAAAGGTTCATTTTGAGAGTGATTGCAGGAAGATGATTGATCAAAACATTTTGATGCATATAATTGGACAAGAGAAGTGAAGTGGTGGGCTGGAAAATTTGAAAGTGTTTGTTTTATTGGCAAAACGAGCATGACATATCCAGGAGACCTTTTATTTCCCATTTTTATGTTCCAAACTCTATGGATTATTTGCTGCATATTGATTATGTAAACTCACAAGTTTAAAGTTCAATAAAGAAGTTATAAGAAGGCATTTTACTTGCTTTTATCTTGAAAACGAAATAGATTAAATAAAAAATACAAGTAAATATTCAATAGACATGGACAACAACAAAAAATCTATATAGAGAAAATAAAAACAAGTAAAAATACTTCGCCATTTACTATAGTTATACAGTTTACCTATATTTTTATTCATTTTAAATAAAAAATAGAAAAATATATTAAAATAGACTAAAAAAGTTTTTGTCACAAAAATAGCTTTTACAGAAAAAAATGATCAAAATAGACTTTATTAAAGAGTGTAAATATACATTATACCCTTTGGGTTAACTAATCTAGATTTAGGGTTTAGAGTTATTGGGTGAAATTTTGGAGATAGGCTTATAATTAAAAAATAAAATAAAAAACATTAATTTTTTAAAAATAAAAAAGTCTTTTTCGATTTTTTTTCTATTTTTTTAATAAAAATTTCAAAAAGTCAATTTGAAAAATTTGCCCTTTTAAATATTTTCATTTCAAATACTAAAATAATATTGTATTATTGTTCAACGCATAGTATGGAACGTCGTAATAATGACATGATAACACTTAAAAGATTTGCCCTTCTAGAGTCAAATATTTATTTTTGTAAAATCTGAAAATGATCAATGGAATACAAATTTAGTGGGCGAAAAGAAATCAAAACAAAATTTCCAACGGATGTTTACATACACGTACACGAGTACGGTGGTTGTTAACTTACAAAAATTAAATCACAGTATATTTTCTGGTAGGACCCAGTAGTTTGAATAATTACAGAATCGGCCTACATATTTTGTCATTTACCTTTTTCCCTCGCCGTTTCGTATTTAAAAAGGTAACCCATTCGAAAGTCTCTTAACATTTCATTTCCCACAAACCTAAAAGGAATCAAAATTCGAGACGACATCAGAATCCTTACTCATCTCTCTCCATGGCGACGAAGCTATTGTCTCTCACATGCCTTCGGAAAGAGCGATTCACCGAACGTTACCCTGTCCTGCGGAAACACCTACACAGGTCTCGCGGCGGCGATGGATCGCCGTCGGAAACGGCGGTTCTTAAGATCGACGAGGAGGTGCTCTCCCGAGCGGTTTTCCGCGTTTTGGGGATGACTTGTTCCGCATGCGCTGGATCTATCGAGAAAGAAATCAAGCGTCTCCCCGGAATCCACGAAGCTGTAATCGACGCCCTAAACAACCGGGCTCAAATCCTGTTCTACCCTAGCTCTGTCAATGTAAGCTTCGATCGGAATTGCATATCTGCTTCTCCTTATATCGTTATATACCCAGTGATAGATCGAGCTGTTTCTGAGGTGAATTGGTTGAGATTTAGGGGTTTTCATGGAATTTTGATTGTGGTGGAGATCAGGAATATAGGTTTTGAAAATTTTATAAGAGACAAACACATCGGTAGTTGGAAGAGATCTTTAGTAATAGTAATATATAAGATAAATGGGTCAATCCACTTATCATCAATTGGTTTTGGGTTGGAAACTCATCTACCTATCCAACTCTATCCACATCGATATGGCCCAAAGTTGGTGCATCCTTACCTGAACATTCCGCTCAAAGAGCCATAAAGTCTCCCACTTCAGTTGTTGGAAGGGATATTTAGTAATATATAAGGTTTCTATGTTCCTTACCTATGAAAGTAGGATCACATATGTGGAGATTTATTTATCCACTCAATGCCTCAACCTTTACCCCTGAGACTCCTTCTTGCATTTCTAGAATCCGTGATGTAACTTCCAACTGTAGAAACCACTCTGCAATACCTTTACCCCTATGCATCCCATGCTCCACCAATATAGCTTCAGACTTTAAACCAGATTCGTTCTTATACATCAGCCTCACTTCAAGGTGCCTCTGATATAAATATGAAATTTCACATGACTGTTAGTGTATATTTGTACAGTTCCTCAAACCAATCTGCTTATGATGCCCACCAATACTTGTATTAGGCTTTCACTTGTGTTTCTTTATTGCTGAGACCCATTTGAGATGATTTCAAACTTGTTCCACGAGAAACAGCCATCAAACCTTGTGTAAATAATATACTTGGCGACTTTTGCACCACTCTTTGATTCTGTCTTCTTTTCAGTTTTGAAGATTTCTTTGCTCCCTAGAAGTCTTCATTCTTTGGCACATAACTTCACTTCTTTGTCATTTCTGCAACTTCTCATTTGAGTGAATATATTAGCAATAGACTTTGCCACAAACGATAATTTCCCACTCAAAACTGTACTAAGTTTACTTTTGTTAGCACCCTTACACTCTAATTACTACGATCTGTTTTGCAAGAACCAAATTGTGTTTTTTTAGGACAATGAGTTAAGTATCTCTTGGATGATGCACTCGCTGAAACTACTTGATAACATGTTTTATTTATTGTGGGAAATTAGGATAGGTGGAGACAAATTGTGAGACGTTACATCATGTTTCGTTATATTTTGAACAAAAGAAAAGGTTTCATTATATATTTTCATATTTTCTTCTGGATTATTGTATTGATAGGTGGAGACAATTCGTGAGACTATTGAAGATGCTGGATTTGAAGCATCGCTCATAGAAAATGAGGCAAATGAGAGGTCCAGACAAGTATGCAGGATAAGAATAAATGGTATGACTTGTACCTCATGTTCTTCAACCATTGAACGTGTACTGCAATCAGTTAATGGTGTACAAAGAGCTCATGTTGCCTTAGCAATTGAAGAGGCTGAAGTTCATTACGATCCCACGCTGCTGAGCTATGATAAGCTACTTGAAGAGATAGAAAATGCTGGATTTGAAGCCCTGCTTATTAGCACTGGCGAGGATGTGAGTAAGATTGATTTGAAGATTGAGGGTGAGTTTACTGATGAATCAATGACGATGATTGAAAGATCGCTTGAAGCACTTCCTGGGGTTCAAAGTGTTGAGATCAGCCATGGAAGTGATAAGATATCTGTATTGTACAAACCCGATGTGACAGGGCCAAGGAACTTCATTCGTGTGATAGAGTCTACTGTCTTTGGTCTTAGTGGTCACATCAAGGCAACAGTCTTTTCCGAGGGAGGGGTCGGCAGGGAATCTCATAAGCAAGAGGAGATCAAGCAGTACTATAAGTCGTTTCTCTGGAGTTTGGTTTTTACGGTACCGGTGTTTTTGACAGCCATGGTCTTTATGTATATCCCTGGAATTAAACATCTGCTGATGTATAAGGTCATCAATATGCTCACCATCGGAGAGCTCATAAGGTGGGTTCTGGCTACTCCTGTCCAGTTTATCATCGGTTGGAGATTCTATGTTGGCTCTTACAAGGCTTTACGCCGGGGATCCGCTAACATGGATGTTCTAATTGCTCTGGGAACAAATGCAGCTTATTTCTATTCGTTATACACAGTGTTGAGAGCTGCAACATCTCCTGATTTCAAGGGAGTAGATTTCTTTGAGACTAGTGCCATGCTCATTTCGTTTATCATACTAGGAAAGTATTTGGAGATTATGGCTAAAGGGAAAACATCTCAAGCGATCGCAAAGCTTATGAATTTAGCACCGGATACTGCAATATTGTTGGCTATGGACGAGGATGGGAATGTGACTGGTGAAGAAGAGATTGATGGTCGATTGATACAGAAGAATGACGTGATCAAGATAGTTCCTGGTGCTAAAGTAGCTTCGGATGGCTATGTAATATGGGGACAAAGTCATGTGAATGAAAGTATGATAACTGGAGAGGCAAGGCCAGTGGCCAAGAGAAAGGGCGATACAGTAATAGGAGGCACTTTGAACGAGAACGGAGTTCTGCATATTAAGGTTACAAGGGTTGGTTCAGAGAGTGCTCTTGCACAGATTGTTCGACTTGTTGAGTCCGCACAGCTGGCCAAAGCTCCAGTACAGAAGCTTGCTGATCGGATTTCCAAGTTCTTTGTTCCTCTGGTAAGTATCTGACTTGTTGAAAACTAAAGTTTTAGTCTTTTAGAGGCACGACTACTTTCAAAACTCACTGGTTTACAATGTTTTAGGTAATTTTCCTCTCGTTCTCAACTTGGCTTGCCTGGTTCTTAGCTGGGAAACTGCATTGGTACCCCGAATCATGGATACCTTCTTCAATGGATAGCTTTGAGCTAGCTCTTCAGTTTGGAATCTCTGTCATGGTCATAGCCTGTCCATGTGCTCTTGGGCTGGCTACTCCAACCGCTGTTATGGTTGGCACTGGGGTTGGTGCATCCCAAGGTGTGCTGATAAAGGGTGGTCAAGCTCTAGAAAGAGCACACAAGGTTAGTGTGCGCTAACTTGTTAAGCTCTTGCATTATAACTTATTATATTATATGTGATTAATGGTTTGTTTACCATTTTGCATTTTTAGATGATGAAACCTAACAGTTTGAATGATTGCATAGGTAAACTGCATTGTGTTTGACAAGACAGGAACTCTCACGATGGGGAAACCCGTTGTTGTTAAAACCAAACTTCTGAAAAACATGGTACTTCGAGAATTCTATGAACTTGTAGCCGCAACTGAGGTAATCTCTTGTAACTATCAAACACATACACAAACTCGTGGCATGCATTAAAAGTGTAATCTCTATGATGACACTACCTTTTTTAACAGGTAAACAGCGAGCATCCATTAGCAAAGGCCATTGTTGAATATGCAAAGAAATTCAGAGATGACGAAGAGAACCCTGCGTGGCCTGAAGCACATGATTTTGTGTCGATCACTGGAAATGGAGTGAGAGCGACCGTTAAGGGAAGAGAGGTTATGGTGGGAAACAAGAACCTTATGTGTGATTATAAAATTCCTATTCCAGCCGATGCTGAGGAGTTGCTAGCAGAAGCTGAAGAGATGGCCCAGACCGGAATTCTCGTGTCTATAGACAATGAGTTAACTGGAGTGCTGGCTGTTTCAGATCCTGTAAAGCCGAGTGCTCGAGAAGCCATCTCCATTCTAAAATCCATGAATATCAAGAGCATCATGGTAACTGGTGACAACTGGGGAACTGCAAATTCTATTGCTAGAGAAGTTGGTATCGACTCTATTATTGCAGAAGCTAAACCTGAGCAGAAAGCAGAGAAAGTCAAGGAACTACAGGTAACCTTATATATAACTCCACAGTAATAATAATAAAAAGTTGACATCTTTAATATAAGGAAGTATAAAGTGATAGAAACTATGATTTTGCAGGCTTCGGGTCATGTTGTGGCAATGGTTGGAGATGGAGTCAATGACTCACCTGCTCTCGTGGCAGCGGATGTAGGAATGGCCATTGGTGCAGGAACCGACATTGCCATAGAAGCAGCTGATATTGTCCTGATGAAAAGCAACTTGGAAGATGTGATCACAGCCATTGATCTCTCAAGGAAAACATTCTCAAGGATCCGTCTCAACTACGTATGGGCTCTCGGGTATAATGTCATGGGTATACCTATTGCTGCAGGGGTGCTCTTCCCATCTACCAGGTTCAGGTTGCCTCCATGGATTGCAGGTGCTGCAATGGCTGCTTCTTCTGTTAGTGTTGTGTGTTGCTCTCTCTTGTTGAAGAACTACAAGCGGCCTAAGAAGCTTGATAATCTGGCAGTCCGTGAGATTCAAGTGGAGCGGGTTTAGAAAACCGAATTAACCCAATCAAAACAGATTTTAATTGGTTATTGTAATAATAATGGTTGTGTTTAGAAAACCAATCTAAATCGATCTACATGATTTGCGTGGGATTTAAAATTCACATGATTCGTTATCAACATGATTTGCGTGGGATTTGTATAATAAGAAATTCCACCATGATTCGTTGTCCAACTGTTCAGGATTGTCCTCATCATGAATCAACTAGACAAGGATATGCTTTATTATCCGTCCGGAATATTAATAACCTGGAAAGTAATGTCTGAAAACGCTCTACACTGCCTAAGCCTTTGAACTTTACTACATACATATGACTTGTGGGTTATGATGCAGACTGCGGGATAGCCAAGTTATTTGTGAAGGGGACGATCTTTAGTTTACGCATCAGAGCCAGCCAATATTCATACTTTTTCTTGAAGATTAACTTCATAAACTTGGTGATTGCGTTAGAAATTCTCCACCCCATTTTATATTTATTTTAAAATGATGGAAATTGGGAAAAGAATGATCTTACAAATACGATTGTGACTCGCAGGAAAATTAGCTAGCTAGAAATTTGTTGCCATTGATTAGAGTGCCTTACGTTTATGTGTTAAGGAATTATAATATCATAATTCTAATGTTCTCTCCAAGTCTATTTACGATGGTGTGACCATGTGAGCAAATATTTTGTTATAACTTATAAGTAACAGATTAATAAGTAAAACCTACACTATTTGGTATATCTTAATCATGTGAGCCAGATCCATTTTCCTGAGTCAATGTTCTTGTGGAAGTTGTACTTAGCTTCACTTCCACATTACTTAGTTATTGCCAAGAACAACACAACTACCAATTAATAAAATTGCCATGACTGAAACGATTAGGCATTATTAATTCAATTATAGCGTTAATCCCAATTTGATAATGATCTCATTTATAACTCGTTTTTGAGTTTTGGACTAGTAATAATAAATTAACACTTTAGTCAACTTGAAAGCTATGTTAGATCTATGGCCTATATATCTATATATTCGGACCGAAAGTCAATGTGAAATTGCCATCACCATAAGATAAGGGGTGATGCAGATCTACAGCTTACTTCATTCACCATAAGATAAACGTGATGTAACATATATATATATATATATATATATATACACATTGATATAAATTATACTTTTTAACACTGATCAAATCTATTACATCATAGTATAATCTTTATTTTTATTACATATAATGATGCACGTAATCTTAATATATGATTATTTGATGAAACATCTCAAAAAACCAACAAATTCTTACCAAAAAAGTTAGCTAAGTAGGGCTATTTCCG
>CAJHQP010004700.1:0-52650 GCA_905132765.1 Moricandia arvensis | reverse complement strand
CTATCATTCCATCATCCAAAGAAGTGTCCTAGGAGTGTGTCATGTCGTATCAGAGCTGCTTTGGTTAGGGAAGTTCTCGTTTCTTTTGATTTTTGATTCAGTCGTCACCCTCGTGCTTGTTGTGGTTTCGTGTCTGACCTAACAGTCTCTTTGTGTAACACTTAGCCGAACTATTGTTACTTGTTTCCTTTTCTTGACTTGATCGAAAAACCTAATAGGTCTGCTCGTTGCTTTTGTGTTTAGCCGAACTCTGGTTACTTGTTTCCTTTTCTGGACTTGAGTGAAAACCCTAATCTAGTATTGTTAAACCTAGACGCATTGAATTTTTTTTCTAGCCGATCAAGTGTTGTTAACATTTTGTGTTGAATCTTTTGTTGTTCCTTATCGTGAATTACCTTGAACTACTTACTTGCGTTTGTGTTTCGTTGGTGTAGGTACCGATGGGAACCGAAACTGATGAAGAAGTTGATTTGGTCCGGAAGAACAAGTTACTAATGGAAGCCATGACTGCTCAGTTGAACCAGTCGATGATAGCTACAATGACTGAGATGATGAAGACAAGTCTCAATGAGTTCCGTAAAGAGTTCAGAGAAGAAGTAAGGTGAGGTACAGGTCAAGGCCACAATCGTGAGACTAGAAGAGAAGAAGGACATGACTAAACTCGACAAGAACATGCTGGCTCTGAAGAGTCTGATAATTACTATGACCACATTAGCTATTCCTCAAGTCGTAGCCACCGAAGACAAAGACGTGGGTATGAAGATAGAGGAAACTGGAAAGATGAGCTAGCTCGTCTCAAGCTCAAAATACCTCCTTTCCATGGGAGAGTCGACCTAGATGCTTACCTTGAGTGGGAAAAGAAGATCGAGCTTGTCTTCGACAGTCAACAAAATAGTCAAGCCAACAAGATTCAAATTGTTGTGACCGAGTTCTATGATTATGGCTTGAGCTGGTAGGATCAGTTAGTGACCACAAGAAGACATAACCAAGAGCCCCCGGTTAAAGCTTGGCATGAGAGAAAGTCGATCATGCAGAAGAGGTTCGTTCCGAGCCACTACCACAATGATCTCCACCAGAAATTTAGAAAGCTCACACAGGGTTCTAAGACCGTGGAAGAATACTATCAAGAGATGGAGTTGCTGATGCTGAGAGCTAGTATATTGGAAGATAGAGAAGCCACCATGGCACGGTTCCTTGGAGGACTCAACCGTGAGATAGAAGACAACGTTGAGATGCAACATTACGTGGAGTTAGAAGAGATCTTACACAAAGCTATTCTTGTTCAACAATAGCTTAGGAGGAAGGGACATTCACGAACCAGATTTGAAACCAATCAGTTTCACATTACTAAGGAAGAAAAGCCAACCTATCCTAAGGAGTCTAGGCCATATTAGAAAGAAAGCAAACCCTACCAGAAGGAAGAAATCAAACCGAGTTGCATCCTTGACAAGGGCAAAGGCAAGGCCAAGGCTTCTAGTTCCAGAGCTCGGGATATCAAGTGTTTCAAGTACCAAGGACGAGGTCACTACGCTAATGAGTGTACCAACAAGAGGGTCATGTTTCTTCTAGAAAATGGCGAGTATGTTTCAAAAGATGAAAGCATCGAATCTGACCAAGAAGAAACTGAGGAAGAACATGAAGAAGGACCGGTCCAAGGAAATCTTTTACTAGCAAGGAGACTCCCAAACCTGCAAACAAAAACCGAAGAGCTAGAGCAACGTGAGAACCTGTTCTATACAAGGTGCTTGGTCGAAGGAAGGTTTGAAGACTTATAGTTGATGGAGGTAGTTGTGTGAATGTTGCTAGTGAGGGAATGGTAAAGAAGTTGGGTTTGAAGGTTCAGCAGCACCCGAAACCTTACCGGCTACAATGGCTTAGTGAAGAAGGCACCATGAGGGTTTCTAATCAAGTTCTGATCCCCTTAGCCATCAGACGATATGAAGATGAGGTCTTGTGTGATGTTCTAACTATGGAAGCTGGTCACATACTTCTTGGGAGGCCTTGGCAATCGGATCACCGAGTCATACATGATGGTTTCACCAACAAGCATTCATTTGAGTTCAAGGGCCGCAAGACTGTCCTGGTTCCTTTGACACCTAAAGAAGTTCAGCATGATCAGATTCAGCTCCAAAAAAAGAAGGAGATTGATCTCAAACCGTCTGGAACTAACCAACAATACTTCTATGCAAAAATGGGTGATATCAAAAGGACTCTTTACTCTAAACAATCGGCTATCTTACTTGTCTTTAAAGAAAATCTTTTGAACTTGACAGATCTTACACGGGTGTATCCGAGTGAAATGGTTTCTCTTTTGCAGGAGTTTCAAGATGTATTTCCAGAGGACAACCCCATTGGTTTACCTCCCTTGCGTGGGATTGAGCATCAGATAGACTTTGTTCCAGGATCTACACTTCCAAACCGGCCAGCTTATAGAACCAATCCGGTTGGGACCAAGGAGTTGCAAAGACAAGTAGAGGAACTCATGGAGAAGGGCCATAATTGAGAGATTTTGAGTCTGTGTGCTGTACCAGTGCTCCTTGTGTGAGAATAAGAGATTTAGAGAGAGTTTACTTGCTGGAAACTGAAGAACATGAAGAACAAGAGAGAGAGAGAAGAGATTTCGAAATGTAAAGAGAGAGAAGGAGAGAAATGATTTCCTTGCTTAATGTGTTATGGGAACAACCCATAAATAGGGAAACAATAGGCAAGCAGACAGAAGAGAAAATAATAAACAAATACATCAGAAACATCCAAATTGGCTCAGCCAGCAGCAGAGAAAGGGACAGGTCTGAAGTGGTCCCAAGAATTGAAATTCAAATTCTTCAGCTCACATGTGACTTCTTTCCTTGTCTCCAACGTCCATATAGTCTTGGTGTGACCAGACTAAAGTTTTCTGGTTAAGGTAACCAGTTCTGATCCATTTAGCACTTCCCCTTCTCTTGCACGCCAAGTTAGGGCACTTCCTCTTGTCTTGCACGCCAAGTTAGGGAAAGGTTGTACGGACAACCTTGTTCCACAAGCTTCACTTAAACACTGCTTATTCTTCTGATTGTATTGTCTTTTATCTCTTGATGTCTTCATGTAACCACTCCCCCTCAAGCTTGAACGTAGGGACTGGTCAAGCTTGGAAGCCATGAAGCATTCCCTCATTAAAACCTCAGCTAGGTAAAACCACTTGGGAGAAAACCCAAGCCAAGGAAAAAGAGTAGAACACTTCATGGAGGGGAGATCAGTGACATGTGAGGTCTATGAGTCCAAGCTTTGGATGAATGAACTCACAGACTTTAGTACTTGCAGCCTTTGTGAAGATATCAGCTAACTGGTCTTCACTTCTTGTATAACATGGTAGGATGATCCTTTGCTCCACAGCCTGCCTGACCTTATGACAATCCACCTCAATGTGTTTGGTTCTCTCATGAAACACATTGTTGGATGCTATGTGTATTGCAGCTTGATTATCACAATGCATTGTGATTGGTGATGTAGTCTCTATACCCAAGTCTCTTAGCACCTTCTTGATCCAATTGAGTTCACTAGTAAGCTTCCTCATTGCTCTATATTCAGCCTCAGCACTTGAACATGATACCATCTTCTGCTTCTTGCTCTTCAAAGTGACTAAGTTTCCTCCAATGAAAGTGCAATAGCCTGTTGTAGACCTCCTGTCTACTCGATCACCAGCCCAATCTGCATCACAATACCCCACAATCTCTGTGTTCTTGTTGCAACCCATCCATACTCGTCCTGGTGCTTCTCTTAGATATCTCAAGATCCTCTCCACCATGTTCCAGTGATGTATCTTGGGTGTTTGCATATGCTGACTGACTTGATTGACTGCAAAACAAACGTCTGGTCTAGTTATGGTAAGGTAGATGAGCTTTCCCACCATTCTCCTATAGTGCTTGACATCTTCATAAGGTTTGTCCTCAAACTCCCCCTCACGCAACACCTTATAGCCATCTTCTAGTGGAGTTTTGGCTGCTCTTCTTCCTAGATCACCTGCCTCATTCAACAAATCAAGTGTGTACTTCCTTTGGGATAAGAACAGTCCCTCTTTAGACCGGCATATCTCAATCCCTAAGAAGTACTTTAACTCACCCAAGTCTTTGATATCAAATGAGGTTTTAAGAAAGCTTTTAGTTAAGAGGATACCTTCCTTGTCACTCCCTGTGATGATGATATCATCCACATACAATAGGATCACCACAATTCCTCTTTGACTGGTGAGAGTGAAGAGAGTGTGATCAGCTTCAGACTTCACAAAACCTCTTCCATTGAGAGTGGTGCTGAGCTTGTGATACCAAGCCGTTGGTGATTGTTTCAACCGATAGATAGCTTTCTTCAGTCTAAGAACATTTCCAGGTTTGACAAGGTGTTCTAGGCCAGGAGGTGGTCTCATGTAGACTTCATCTTCCATCTCTCCTTGTAGGAAGGCATTCTTTACATCCATCTGCCATAGATCCCACTCCAAGTTGACTGCTAAAGAGAGAATGATCCTTATGGTGTGTAGTTTAGCCACAGGTGCAAAAGTATCAAGGTAGTCTTCCTCATATGTCTGAGTAAACCCCCTTGCTACTAGCCTTGTCTTGCGCCTCTCTACTGTTCCATCAGCATTGTACTTGATGGTGAAGATCCAACGGCTTGTCACTGCTTTCTTGCCTTTAGGAAGCTCAGCTTCATACCAAGTATCATTTACTGTCATTGCATTGGTTTCATTTCCAACTGAATCTCTCCACTCCTTGTGCTCCATAGCTTCTTCATATGTCCTTGGGATGTACTCCTGATCCAATTCACCAATGAACACTACATGTTCTTGTGGATACTGAGCCAAGGAACACATTGCTTGTATAGGATGAGCTACTGCTTGTGAGTTGAAGTAAACTCGTGTGTTGATCCAAGTGGAAGGAGGATTTCGGATTCTGGTACTCTTCTCAATGGTTGTGTCTGAACATTTCCATCCACAGCTGGTGCTTCCTCATCATCCTTAGACTGATCATCATTCACCACTAACCCTTCTTCTTGCTCATCTTGATCATGAGAAACTGAACTTCCTTGTGGTACATGTTGTTGTTCAGTTTGGTTCCCCCCTTCAGGATCAAGGTGAGTAACCTCAACAGCTTCATCTTCAGGCTCCTCATTCATCTCTTCACTTGGTGGGGTGTGAGGACCTTGTCTTGTCTCATGAACAGGTACAACCCTCTCTTCTGGTATACTGATGCCAAGGCTTTCCATTACCCTTCTCAAATTGATTGCTTTATCTGAGGCTGATTGAGATAGATTCTTCACCTCATCCCAACTCTTCTCATCATAATAACCCTTAGTCTCCACAAACTTCACATCTCTTGATTTTAGAACCCTTCTTGCCACTGGATCATAACACTTATAACCCTTTTGTGTTGGATAGTATCCAATGAACATAGCTTTTGAGCTTTTGGCATCTAACTTGCTCCTCTGTTCCCCTGGTATCAACACAAAGCAGAGGCATCCAAATACACGCAGTTGATCCAAAGAGGGCTTGTTGTTGTTTAGTACCTCAAATGGAGAAAAATCATTAAGAATCTTAGTGGGAATCCTGTTGATCAGATAACAAGCAGCCATCACAGCATCACTCCAAAACCTCTTTGGAACATTAGTATGGAACATCATTGACCTTGCCACTTCCATCAAATGCCTATTCTTCCTCTCAGATACTCCATTTTGTTGTGGAGTATAAGGACAGCTTGTCTGATGTATGATCCCATGCTGAGCTAGACACTGCTTGAAGGCTTGACTTGTATACCCTCCACCATTATCTGACCTAAGAATCTTGATTTTGGCACTGAAATGGTTGAGGACATGGGTCTGGAAATTCTTGAAAGCTTCAAGCACTCTGTCTTTAGACTGGATCAGTGTCACCCAAGTGTACTTAGACTTCTCATCAATAAAAGTCACAAAGTACTTGTGATTCTCCCTAGACAGACAAGGAGCAGTCCAGACATCAGAATGAACAAGGTCAAAGCACTTCTCATAGATTGTACTTGACCTTGGAAAGACTGTCCTACAATGCTTCCCCAAGATACATGCTTCACATCCATCATTTTCAAACACCACACCAGGAAGCATTAGGCTTAGAGCTCTAGCGTGAGAATGTCCCAACCTGGCATGCCATGTAGTGCCATCAACTCCCAGAGAAGTACTGATCATGCAGATAGAAGAAGATGGTTCTGTTCTTTTGAGATGATAGAGTTCATCATGACTGTGTCCTCTTCCAATCACCTGCCCTGTCTTTAGGTCTTGAAACTCAACACCATCAGGTCTAAATAGCACTTGACAACTCAAATCAACTGTAGCCTTCCTTACTGATAGCAAGTTAGAAGTAAACTGAGGCATATATAAGGCAGATGATTCTCTATCGAACAACCTAAGGTTCCCTATCCCTTCTATCTTAACCTTATCTCCATTGGCTATAATTACATTCCCTGAGACTGGCTTTACATCACTAATCAGATTCCTATCACTAATCATATGGTGACTAGCTCCTGAATCTATAATGATAGGTTTAGAGTCTGTACCTGCCTTCTTAGCTGAGATGATGGCCTTGGCAGCTCTAATAAAGTCATTCAGATCACTCCTGGTCACTGAGTCATCAGTTCTGGTAGCACCAGCTACACTTCTCCACGGTCCTTCTTCATTTGAATCACTACTGAAGGCAGAATACATGGTCTTTCCTTCAAATGTCTGAGGTTCAATCTGCTTGAGCAAATTCCTGGCCATCCTAATATCCATCTTCCTTTGTTTCAAAATATTTCTTCTGTGTTGTTTCTTAGTCCTCTTGTACTCATGAAACAACCCAACTTTCCCATTCTTTCCCATCCTGTTGTTTGTAGGATGACCTGACTTCATTTCCTTCTCAAAGAGTGTGTGAGTAGCTTGTTCTTGCTGGATAAGCGCACACACACCTTCTACACTTGGGAGCTTGTCTTCTCTAAGAACATGCTTGATCAGCTGACTGTATGATGGATTTAGAGTGAGTAGCAAATTAAAGACCAAATCCTGTTCTTGCCTTTCTCTTAAGACTTCAGGATCACCAGAACTTGGTCTTAGCATGTTATGCTCTGACCATAAGCTTCTAAATTTTCCAAGATGCTGGTTGAACTCTCCTTCATCTTGTTTCAGGTTGTTGATCTCTTTCTTGATTTCAAACACCCTGCTCAGATTAGACATGTTTCCATACACCTTCCTAAGTGTATCCCACAACTCTTTGGAGGTCTCACAGTAGGAGTACGCTTCCAGGATTGAAGCTTCAAGGCTGTTCTGGATGATAGACAACACCATGAGGTCCTCCTGACCCCATTTGTCCTTGCCAGCCAACACCACTTCAGTACCATCCTCTCCTAGGATGGTCTTCTTTGATGGTTTGTCTTCTGTCACATAGAACCAGAGACCTCGTCCTCCCAAGGCTGTCTTGACAAGCCTTGACCATAAAAGATAGTTATCTCCCTTGAGAGTAACTGGAATGTTTACTTTGGTATTTTCCATTTTTGGCAAATTCTGGAGCTGGAAATGAAGAACAGCTGAAGAACAAGATGAACTTTGCCAAAAATAGAAAAGAAAACTCAGAGATTTGCGGAAGTTAAGTAAAAGAATGAAGAAGAATAGGTCTCAAGAGCATAAGTGCTCTGATACCATGTGAGAATAAGAGATTTAGAGAGAGTTTACTCACTGGAAACTGAAGAACATGAAGAACAAGAGAGAGAGAGAAGAGATTTCGAAATGTAAAGAGAGAGAAGGAGAGAAATGATTTCCTTGCTTAATGTGTTATGGGAACAACCCATAAATAGGGAAACAATAGGCAAGCAGACAGAAGAGAAAATAATAAACAAATACATCAGAAACATCCAAATTGGCTCAGCCAGTAGCAGAGAAAGGGACAGGTCTGAAGTGGTCCCAAGAATTGAAATTCAAATTCTTCAGCTCACATGTGACTTCTTTCCTTGTCTCCAACGTCCATATAGTCTTGGTGTGACCAGACTAAAGTTTTCTGGTTAAGGTAACCAGTTCTGATCCATTTAGCACTTCCCCTTGTCTTGCACTCCAAGTTAGGGCACTTCCTCTTGTCTTGCACGCCAAGTTAGGGCAAGGTTGTACGGACAACCTTGTTCCACAAGCTTCACTTAAACACTGCTTATTCTTCTGATTGTATTGTCTTTTATCTCTTGATGTCTTCATGTCAACACCTTGTGCCTAAGAAGGATGGTACTTGGCTCATGTGTGTTGATTGTAGAGCAATGAACAACATCACAGTGAAGTATCGCTATCCTATTCCTAGATTAGATGATATGCTTGATGAATTACATGGTTCTTGCATCTTCTCTAAGATAGATTTGAAAAGTGGCTATCATCATATTAGGATGAAGGAAGGAGATGAATGGAAATCTGCATTTAAGACTAAGCATGGTTTGTAGGAGTGGTTAGTTATGCCATTCGGATTAACAAATGCAACTAGTACATTCATGAGGTTGTTGAATCATATTCTTAGATCATTCATAGGCATCTTTTTTGTTGTATACTTTGATGACATCTTAGTACATAGCAAGAACTTTGAGGATCATATAGAACATCTTAGGGTTGTTCTTAATGTATTGAGGAATGAGAAACTCTTTACCAACTTGAAGAATTGTACTTTTTGCATAGATAACTTGGTATTTCTAGGCTTTGTTGTGAGTGCTGATGGAGTTAAGGTGGCGAGGAGAAGATCAAAGCCATCATGGACTGGCCAAGTCCAACCTCAGTAGGAGAAGTGAGAAGTTTCCATGGGCTTGCTCAATCACCTCTCTTAATGCTTCCTGACTTTACTAAAACCTTTGAGATTGAATGTGATGCCTCAAGAATTGGAATAGGTGCTGTGTTGATGCAGGATAGGAAACCCATCGCCTACTTGAGTGAGAAGCTCGGAGGAGCCACTCTCAACTATGCTACCTATGACAAAGAACTCTATGCTTTGGTGAGGGCTTTGCAAACATGGCAACATTACTTGTGGCCCAAGGATTTTGTCATCCACACTGACCATGAGTCCCTAAAGTATCTCAAAGGGGAGAGTAAGCTTAGTAAGAGACACGCAAGGAAATCCCATGGGGGTAGTCTAATGGGTCATTTTTGGATTGCCAAGACTCTTAAACTTTTGCAGGATCACTTCTATTGGCCACACATGAGAAGAGATGTTGAGAGAATCTGTGGAAGGTGTGCCACTTGCAAGCACGCTAAGTCCCAAGTCCAGTCTA
This sequence comes from Moricandia arvensis, assembly GCA_905132765.1. Lineage (NCBI taxonomy): Eukaryota > Viridiplantae > Streptophyta > Magnoliopsida > Brassicales > Brassicaceae > Moricandia > Moricandia arvensis. The sequence continues at coordinate 43,393 of CAJHQP010004700.1, read as the reverse complement.
ACGGTTTGTACACTCCCTTACCAATTCCTCACCATCCTTGGAATGACATATCTATGGATTTCATTGTTGGATTGCCTAGGACTAGAACCGGAAAGGACTCTATATTTGTTGTTGTTGATTGGTTCTCTAAGATGGCACATTTCATAGCTTTTCATAAGACTGATGATGCATTACATGTTGCTAACTTGTTCTCTAAAGAGGTTGTCCGTTTACATGTCATGCCTAGAACTATAGTTTCGGATAGAGATACTAAGTTACTTAGTTACTTTTGGAAGACTCTTTTGTCTAAGACAGGCACTAAGTTGTTGTTCTCTACTACATGTCATCCGCAAAATGATGGGCAAACTGAGGTAGTTAATAGGACTCTAGGAACCCTCCTGCATGCATTCATCAAAAAGAACTTGAAAACTTGGGAAGATTACTTGCCTCATTGCGAATTTGCATACAATCATGCCATGCATTCTGCTTCTAAGTATACTGCTTTTGAAATTGTTTAAAGGTTCAATCCCATCTCTTCTTTGGATCTAATGCCTTTACCTGAGTGTGAAAGAGTTAGTTTGGACGGTAAGAAGAAAGCTGAGATGGTGCAGCAAATTCATAAGAAGGCTGGACAAAACATTGAACAGAAAACTAAGTACTACGAGAAGTAAGCCAACAAGGGAAGGCGTGAGCGGATATTTGATGTTGGTGACAAGGTTTCGCTTCATCCAAGGAATGAGAGGTTCCCCAGCAAGAGGATGTCCAAGCTGATCCCAAGAATTGATGGACCGTTCGAGATCATCCACAAGATCAACGAAAATGCCTATAAACTTGATCTCCAAGGTAAATATGATGTGTCTAATAGCTTCAATGTTACTGACTTGGTTCCTTTTGTTGATGATGAACCAGATTTGAGGACAAATCCTTTTCAAGAGGGAGGGGATGATGTGATCATGGACCAGCTTACCAAAGAGGAAGGTCCCATGACCCGTTCCAGGGCCAAGAAACTCAAAGAGACCGTTGGAGGATTACTCACTTCATATCTACTACAACGAGAAGAAAGTCTTGGACACGGTTTGATGGTCCGATATATCTTGATCACCATTCAAGCTATCTCTACATCAAGCTGAGCTAGTGTTTTGGCAACACATTTGGTGTGTGTTCTTTTCCTTGCCTTTCGTTTTGTCCCACGAGGTTTACCGGAGGTAGGTTTTTAACGAGGCCACGACTTGTCTTACGAATCACCTAGGTGCTATCTTTGCCCAAGGCTACTTGAAGACTATCTATTTTTTATCTTATGTTATTTTTAAGACTATGGTTTTTATTTTATGTTTTAGAAACCCTAGAGCTTGTTCTTTGGTTTCTCTATTTAAGGGTTTCCGCAAACCCTTGAGAAGTTAAGAAATCTCTTATAAAACTCTTTTGTTCATCTTTGGCGGCTCTCTCTAGTTGTCTAAGTGTTCTTCTGGTGTGTAATATCCAGAGCCTTAAGGGTGTCTTTCTCGGTGTGTCATATCCGATCTAGTCATCTAGGAGTATCAAGAGATCACCAATCCCTCTTGTGTCACCATTCGATCCACAGCCTTGAAGAACTTGAGTCTCTGACTCGTCCTTGCAAGGATATATCATCCCATCAACCAAAGAAGCATCCTAGGAGTGTGTCAACTAGTTATGATAGCACAATGCTCTTTTGTGAACTTAGCAAAAGAACATACCACCTGACCTGGATGTGTTACTGCTTGGGCATTGTAGTACACCCGAGTGTTGACCCAGTTGGATGGATCTTTTCTCACCCTCATACTTCTCCTTTGTGGTGGTTCTTCTTCCATTGGTTCCACATGACCTTCTTCTTCAGGTCCATTATTTTCTTCACTTCCCTCTTCACTTTCTGTCTCACCTTGATCATGACCTCCTAAGTGTTCCTCATCTTGACCTCCAACCTTGTGTCCATTTCCCCCTTCATGATCATGGTGAGTTTGAACTTCAGCTTCATGAGTGTTAGGCCCTTCTTGTCTCCTCTGATCCTAAGTTGTGTTGATCCCAAGACCTTCAAGAATAATCTGGAGACTAGCTGCGTTATCAGAGGCTTGGGATAGATCCTTCAAATCATCCCATCTCTTCTCTTCATAGTATCCTCTTGACTCCACAAACTTCACATCCCTAGACTCCAGAACTCGCCTTGTCTTTGGATCAAAGCATTTGTAACCCTTCTGTTTTGTTGAATACCCAATGAACATAGCCCTTGTACTCTTTGGTTCCAGTTTATTCCTCATCTCCCCGGGTACCAGAACAAAGCATAGACACCCAAACACCCTTAGATGACTTAAGACCGGCTTCTCCTTATTTAGAACTTCAAATGGAGCCTTGTCATCAAGAACTCTGGTGGGTGTTATGTTTATCAGATAACATGCAGTCATCACAGCATCACTCCAAAACCTCTTGGGGACATTGGACTGGAACATGATCGACCTAGCCAACTCCATAAGATGCATGTTCTTCCTTTCAGAAACTCCATTTTGTTGGGGCGTGTAAGGGAAGCTTGTTTGATGAAGGATCCCATGTTGAGCTAGATGTTGCTTCAATGCCAGTGTTGTCTACTCACCACCATTATCAGACCTGAAAATCTTAATCTTGGCATGGTAATGGTTAATCACATAAGCCTGAAAGTTTCTAAATGCATCAAGCACTATATCCTTAGTTTGAATGAGAGTTATCCAGGTGTATTTTGATTTTTCATCAATGAATGTTACAAAGTACTTGTAGTTTTCCCTAGATAAACAAGGATCAGTCCACACATCTGAATGCACAAGATCAAAACACTTTTCATAAAGAGTAGTCGATTTTTGAAAAACTGTCTTACAATGTTTACCCAAGATACATGCTTCACATTTATTATTCTTTTACATGACACCTGGTAACATTAAGCTTACAGCTCTAACATGAGGATGACCTACTCTAGAATGCCATAATGCATCACTATTCAACACAGAAGTAGAACTAAACGTGTATTTAAAATCAGAACTAGGGGCAGTGTCTTCAAGCATGTAAAGATCTCCTTTGGTTACTCCCATTCCGATCAACTTATGGCTCTCAATATCCTGAAAATTCACATCATTAGGACTGAATATGACATTACAATGCAAATCAGTGGTGCATCTCTTAATTGATAGAAGATTAGATGTGAATTCAGGCATGTAAAATGCTTTAGACTCCTTGTCAAACAGTTTCAACTTGCCTATTCCTCTTATAGCTACTCTATCACCATTAGCAATCATTACATGACCATGAGCAGGTTCTATGTCCTTTATCAGATTATCATCACTAATCATATGGTGAGAGGCTCCTGAATCAACAACTAGAGGTTTACTAGTGGTATGAGTATGATAAGAACTAGGCGCTTCAAGTTTATGTTCTAAATGATCAAGTTTCTTAAGCCAACTAGATGCAGCAGTATGAGAGTCATTTCCATTTTTCAAGTGATTAGGGATACTAGACAAGCTATAAGCAGCATAGGAGTACCCTAGAGGGTTACCAGATACATTACCATTCTCCTTGAGAGGTTTGATGAGGGCATCAATGTCTGACCTCCTGATCAGTTCTTGTTCCATGCTCTTCAATGTAGTTTGTAGGAATGCCAAGGCCTTTCCTTCTCCTTCACGAGTGGTTGAACCAGCTCCGGATGAACCACCAGCTTCACTTGCCTTTGTTGAAAGATGGGCTCTTGCATCACGATCCTTCATGAACTTTGCCGGCTTGAGATGGGTGTGAAGTATCCAACATTGGCTCCTCTTATGACCCAGCTTCTTGCAGTGGTCACAGTCGCCTCTAAAAATCCTATCCTCACCACCTCTTCTTTCATCAGACATGTACATAACTTTTTTAGCTTGGAGAGACTCAGTTTTGTTGGCCAGGGACAGATCCCCTTTACCACCAAAAAACCCCAAGGACCCTTCCTCCTTCTGGATCTGAGCACACACTTCCTCCAAGTTGGAAGCTTTGAGGACCTCAATATGTGTTTGATCAAATCGTTGAAGGCAGGATTCAGAGTCAAAAGCAGCCCAAACACCTTATCTTTCTCACGCCTCTCCATGAGTGTGTCTTGATCTCTTGTGTTTGGCCTAAGAATCTCTAGCTCGAACCACAAGGCCCTGAACTTACCCAAGTGTTTGGTAAACTCAACATCTTCTGGAGCAAGAGTGTTAATGGCTCTCTTGAGCTCAAACACCCGGCTCAGATTGGAAGTGTTTCCATAGATCTTTTGGAGGGTCTCCCACAGGTTCTTTGGCGTCTCGCAGTAGTTGTATGCATCAAGTATGGGTGGATCTAGAGACCCTTGTATCATGGTTAGCACCATCATGTCGTCTTGAGTCCATTTCTGTTGATCAGCTACAGCAAGCTCCCTTGTGCCTCCTTCTTCACTAGCAACGGGTTTTGGAGCTACATCCGAGATGTGACTCCACAAACCCTTGCTTCCAACCGCAGTCTTCACCAATTGAGACCACAAAAGGTAGTTCCCACCACATTTAAGAGTAACCGGAACAGTTATCACCATCTTGCTTCCTTCCATCTTCTACATGACCTTTAAGAACCCAGAAAGTTTGAACCTTTGAACTCGAAATGAAGCTGAAGGATAACAGATGTAAACACCAGGATATGAGCAACCTGGCTCTGATACCATGAGATTTTGAGAGAATAAGAGAAGAGTATGCGAATCTAAGAGAGAAAGAGTGAAAAAGAGTGAGAGATTAGGGAGGAGATTGCTTGATGTTCATGATGAACAAGAGAGAAATGAGAGAGTAACTCGAAAATAAATTGTATTGCTTAATAAAAGAACTGAGTCTCGGTTACAATATATAGAGAGAGGCTTAATCTAATCCACAAACGGTCAAGAGGAGTATGGTAACAAAGGCAGAGACATGGACACTCTAGGTATAAGGCGCGCCTGGTTTTTGAATGCTTGGCTGAGAAGGCAAGATGCCTTTGGCATCTTGACTAGATACCTTGCCTTTCCAGCACGAGCCAGCCTGTCTGGTCAAGCCTTATCTTCTTATCCGCGAGCCAACTTATTACCGGCTAACCTTCTTCTTTTCACCCAACCAGTTTACCTTGCATCCTTTCTGCCATGTGACCCAAGTTTCCACCATGGTTGTACGGACCTTGAGTTATACGGACATGGACCATCTGTACAACTTAAACCTATTTTTGCACAAGACCAAAATATGTTTTGGTTGAGTTTAAACATGTTTGGGTTGAGTGGTCTGTACAGTCGGCTGTACAATCTGTACGGTCCGTACACTCGCCCTAACTTTTCACCAACCTTCCCTTGAACTCATTCCTTAGCTTAAGACCCTTAAACCTCCCCTCTTTATTTACTCAGATCAAAACCAGGGAGCATTAGATTTAAAGCTCTAGTATGGGGATGTCCTAGTCTAGCATGCCATATTGTGCTCTCAACTCCAGTAGATGTACTGATCATGCAAAGAGAAGGAGATGCTTTAGATAGCTTAGTCTGATCAAGATGGTATAGTTCCTGATGGTTGTGACATTTTCCAATTATCTTCCCTATCTTCAGGTCTTGAAATTCAACCTCATCAGGTTTAAAGACGACTTGACACCTCAGGTCAACAGTAGCTATTTTCACTGATAGCAAGTTTGATGTAAACTGAGGCATATACAAAGCAGTTGATTCCCTATCAAAAAACTAAGGTTCCCTATCCCTTCTATCTTAACCTTATCACCATTTTCTATAATCACATTCCCTGAGGCAGGCTGGACATCACTAATCAAGTTCCTATTACTAATCATGTGATAGCTAGCTCCTGAATGTGTTTCCTTCATTTGAATGACCAATGAAAGCTGAGTACATGGTGTTTCCTCGAATCAGTGTGTGTGCTCCACGCTCTCTTTGAACCAGGGCACATACATCTTCTAATGAAGAAGAGGATGGGTTCTGGTTTACTTGTATGAACTTGAATCAGAATCAGAGACTAAAGGAGACTTAGAGAGATTTAAGAGAATAAGAAAGAGGTAGACTTAAGAAGGATTCGATTCAAGAACTACAACCTTTTCTATTATGAAGTGGAGAGGGGAAATCCCCCTTACTCCCTTGAGAGATACAATTCGCCCAAAGGGTCTTTTTATAGAGAAATGAGTACTGGATACAAGTCTAAACCTAATGAGACTAAGCATGTGGAGTCAACAAGTATTTTGGCGCTTGGTTTGAAATGTGTGGCTCAGAATGCTCATATGCTTGGACATGCTGTCCCAAGCTGCTCCTCCTTTGGTTTTCGGCGAGTGGATAAGCTTATCCACAATGCTCTTCCTTTGCTTTATGGTAAGTGGATAACCTTATCCATAAACATTCATATGCCTTGGCTCCTTCCTGGAAACATTCTCTTCCTTTGGTAAGTGGCATATTCCTCAACATCTTCTTACTCGCCCAAACCTTCCCTTGGATAGCAAGTCTTTGCCTTTCCTAAACCTTTCTTGCCTCACACGTTTAGATGCTGCCTTGGGTTACACGTCTTGGTCATTTTAGGATCCCTTGATGTGCCCTAACCTTCCCAAGACTCAAAATCATCTTCTAAGATCAAATGGTCTAGTTTACATGTTTATGGGTCGAGTTTGGTCCGCACGGCCATCCGTACAGCTTACCCAAACATAGAGCATTTGATCCCATCTCTTCACCATAGCTTCCCAAGGTCCTTCTTGATCTCCCTTAAGGTGTTCTAGAGTCTCTTGCACACTTAGAAGCTGTCCACAACCTTCTCCATTCTTGTTGCACAAGATCTATTCACACTACACTATATTCTTTGCCTCCATCTCGACCAGATGAGGAGAAAGGGACATGAGAGAGTTTGGCGAAGCCTTCTTGAGTGAAAGTGACAGGTCCAGTTGCATCTCCAAAGCAACCCATGTGACTTCTTCTTGTCTAATTCAAACCAGCCTCTCTTATTCAAATTCAAACAGGTTCCTTGAATTATCATAGGTTCCCAACGTCCATATTCATTCTCTCAAACTCCTTTCTTGCCATGCAAGGTAAGTTAGGTCAAGATGGTAGCTTGTGGAGCAAGTCTGTACGGACATAACCAAATTGGCTTCTCTAGATGAACTCTCCTTTGATCATGAACTAACTCATTTCCTTTGGTTATTATCTTCTTCATTTCAACATTCCCCCTCAATCTTGATGATAGGAGATCCTTGGGAAAGCTTGGAACTGAGAGTATTTGCCTCATTAAAAACCTAAGTGTGGAAAACCTCATGGGATAAAACCATCACCTAGGGAAAAAGAGTGCAATGACTATCAGCCTAGGGATTGGCCAGTGGGTTTATGAGTATTATGATTAAGTTTAGGGACTCATAAACCCTGGATCATGGCCTTATATCAATGGCAAGCAGGCACCGATGCCTTCGTTGCTTCACACTCAAAACTGCTTGGAACTCTCCATGTAGCTGGTTCTTTGTCTCCCCCTTTCTTCTGACATCCTGCCATCTTCAAAGGGTTTGATCCACGACCAGACTCTTCTCATGAGCTCCAATTACCTGATTCAAACAATGCACACACACAATTGCATCAATTCTCAAAGGGCAAACCTATTAAAACAAGAATAAGTATAGTTTTAGGTACTTCACATGCATAAGAAGATGGACATTGGCTTCTCATATTAATACCCCTTCTCAAGCTTGACCTGATAATGAGAGTATGTGGTCAAGCCTGGAAGATGAGAGCCAGTGATGATCACCAATGCCTTAAGACCACAGCCCTCTTGGCTTGAATTGTGGCCTTTTCTCTTGAGTTTACTTCATGTTTACCCTCTTGGCATCAGGTAAGTAACTTTTGAGCAATCTCTCCACTGCTCCATTCATCCTCTCAACCATCTTGGGAGTTAATGAACACAATCAGTGTCCAAAGTGTTGATGGGCAGGGGGCAATCTCCATGGTCAGGAATATACATCAAGTATAAGCTCTGATTAACATGGGCAACCTGTCAAACAAATAACTAGACACAAGCATTAGTCGACAAACAAGAGACCACAACTTGGGTTTTCACCAAGTCTGATCTTTAAAACACATTTAGAACAATTGCAGCAAGCAATGGACATATATCTTCATGATTCTATCCCAGCAGCACTCTCTTAATCCTAATCATCAAGACTAATCATTCAGGCAACAAGACAATTCTTTCAAGATAGTTTAACACCCGCAGGTAGATTCTAAACAAGTTTGTGAGAAAAGAGATTTGAGTAACTAAGATCTTTTGATATCTTAGACAAATAAGTAACAAAAACAAGACTAGGAACAGATTTGATGAAGAGGAGACTCGATTTAGACTAAGAACTAAGAGAGACTATAAGAGACTATGAAGAATATTATGAGAGACTTGAAAGTTTAGAGAAAGTTGTATGCTTTATTCATCCTCAAGGGGTTACATTATGTAGAGAAAGCTAGAAGGGTTTTCAGAAAGAAAAGGCAGAAAAGGATTGGCTCATATCGACCAAAGGCGCGCCTAATTTGAAAGGGAGGCTTCCTGGCCAAGCAAATGGCATCAGCATCTTTGACAAGATGCTGACCCTTTCCAGCCTTGTGCTAGCCTGTCCACGCGGAGAGCTTCTTCTTTTCCAACTGATGGATAAGGTTACCTCGCTCACAAATCACCTCGGGTCACTTTGGTTTTACCCTGATGGTAAAATCTGATCGAGTGCTTTTGGTCGACCTTGTACGGCCTGTACGGCCTCTACGGACTTGTACGGACTTGTACAGACAAGGTCGACTCAAAACCTTATCCTCTTTTCCTTTTTTCTCTTTAACACTCGCCCTCAAGGTTGACCATATGGAACAAGTCAAGCTTGGAAGGTTATGCGGTCTTCCTCATTAAAAACCTCACCAAGGAAAACCCTTTTGGGATAAAACCTTGGTGAGGGAAAAAGAGTAAAGACCCCATAGCAAGGGATTAGCTAAGTTGGGTTAGATCAATGAGTCCCAACCTTACATGGATGGACTCCATTGTCTTCTGTCTTGCTGCCTTTGTAAACACATCTGCCAACTGGTCCTCACTCCTTGTGTAGCATGGCAAGATCACTCCTAACTTGAAAGTTTTCAGAGGTTCTGGTTGTATGAGTGAGAGAAATCCCAATGGGGAAGATTAGAGCTTGATATGGTCGAAATGAGAGTGAGACTGATGAGAGAGAGAGAGAGTAAACGAGAGACTAGGGTTTTGGAGAGTCTAGAGAGAGATTAGAGAGAGAATAAGAGATTTGCGAAGAGAAAGGGGAGAACCCCCTATTCAGCTTATAATTCATACTCGCCAATGCCCTCTTTAAATAGGGAAATGAGGATTACATAGGGTTTACAAGGAATTCAAACAAGAGAGAAAGCAATCAAACATAATTCAAAATACATGGCCATAAATGGTTAGACCAGGCTGTCACTTGCTGGCTAAAGGGAGAAGAGTATGGCTGAGAATGCACCAACACACCTCATGTATCTGTCCATAGACCAGTCCACATTCAGCTCTTCCTTTCTAGTCTGGATAAGGCTCTTCCTTATCAACAAAAGGTAAGCAACAAGGGTATCTCACATGATCCCTTTTAGATGCCATCTAGATACCTTCTTCTTCTTCTCTTCAGACAAGGACATGTCTGATCCGGAAAGCAATGCACCAACATCAGAGGATGAGCAAGGCGATGGAGAGATAGGCGCTACTGATTCGGCCAAGGAGAGGCTGAGCTCAAAGGAAGATGACTTGGAGGAGATTCTGAACTAATGGGAGCATTTCCATCGACAAAGTATGGCTAAGGAAGGAGATGGGCCTCTGAAAAGCAAGGTGGGCCGGAGTGAAATAGAAGATGGACTAGAGGAGGGATATTCGGCCCAAGAAGAGTCCAATGAATTAGCAAACGACCCAACACCTGATCCACTAGTCTTCTCTGGTGGGACAACAACCAGATCAAAGACTAAAGCCCAAAGAGAAGCTTTGAGGACCATGATCCAGCTCGTGCTAGCCAAGGAGGAGAAAATCAAGAATCTAGAAGGGGAGGAAGCAGATTGGATCACTCTCTTATCCATAGAAAAGATCTTGTGTGATCTACAACAAATCCCATGTAATCTAGGATTTCTTTGTTTTGATTTGATTTTGTAAACCAACTAGAAGTAAGATTAGGATAAGATTCGATTTTGTAAACCAACTGCAAGTAGGATTAGGATAAGATCTTAGGGTTTTCGTAGCTTAGGATTTCTATTTAAGCTTGTAGACAGCTGAAAGCGAAACACAACTCTTCCTTCAATAAAAGCGTTTTAGCCACAAATCGTCTCAAGTTCTTATCTCATCCAATACAAGCAAGGTAAGGAGAATGTGGTTGCTGATGCACTCTCCAGAAGGTATGCTTTACTTTCTTCTCTGGAAACTAAGCTATTGGGGTTTGAACACTTGAAGTCTTGCTATGAAAATGACCCTGACTTTCAAGTGAAATACAAAGAGACTGAGAAACATGCTAGTGGTGGGTTTTATCAAGTTAAAGGATTCTTATTCTTTGATAACCGCTTGTGTGTTCCTTGTTCATATTTGAGAGAGATGCATGTCAGGGAAGCTCATGAAGGTGGCTTAATGGGAAATTTTGGTGTGGCTAAGACACTAAGCACACTACAGGAACGCTTCCATTGGCCAAACATAAAGAAGGACATGGAAAAGATTTGTTCTAGGTGTGTCGTGTGCAAACATGCTAAGTCCACAGTCCAGCCTACAGGTTTGTATACCCCACTTCCAATACTAAACAATCCGTGGATAGATGTCTCTGTGGAATTTGTCTTAGGATTTCCTAGGACTAGGAAAGGACGAGATAGTATCTTTGTGGTGGTAGATAGGCTTTCCAAAATGGCTCACTTCATTCCTTGCCAAAAGGCTGATGATGCATCCTTGATAGCTGATCTCTTCTTTAGGGATGTTGTTAGGTTGCATGGCATGCCTAGGACAATAATTTCTGATAGGATTCTAAGTTCCTTAGCCATTTCTTGAAGACATTGTGGAGTAAACTAGGGACTAACCTATTGTTTTTCACGACTTGTCATCCCCAAACTGATGGGTAAACTGAGGTAGTTGGGAGGACTGCTTGCTTCATGTTGAATTTATTTACAATAGGTCAATGCACTCAGCAACAAAGAAGTCCCCTTTCATGGTTGTTTATGGCTTTAATCCTTTGTCACCTCTTGATTTGATGTCACTGCCTTTAAAAGAGCAATCTAACCTTGATGGCACCACAAAGGCCGAATTTGTTAAGACTTTGCATGAGCAGGTGAGAAGAAACATTGTGGAGACAACCAAAGTGTATATTAGAAAGGCCAACAAGGGCATGCGTGAGGTTATCTTTGAACCAGAAGATATGGTTTGGATTCACTTAAGGAAAGAAAGGTTTCCAGCTGAAAGGAAATCTAAACTAATTCTAAGGAAGGATGTACCATTTGAAGTTCTAAAGAGGCTTAACAACAATGCTTACCAACTTTACCTTCAAGGTAAGTATTCTATTAGCTCAACATTCAATGTGTCTAACTTGAGTCCTTTTGTTTCAGATGATTCGGATTTGAGGTCAAATCCTTTCAAAGGAGGAGGGAATGATGCAGCCAAGGACATGTCTGATACGGAAAGCAATGCACCAACATCAGAGGATGAGCACGGCGATGGAGAGATAGGCGCTACTGATTCGGCCAAGGAGAGGCTGAGCTCAAAGGTGGATGACTTGGAGGAGATTCTGAACAAATGGGAGCATTTCCTTTGAAAACATATGGCTAAGGAAGGAGATGGACCTCTGAAAATCAAGGTGGGCAAGAGTGAAATAGAAGATGCACTAGAGGAGGTACATTCGCCCAAGCAGAGTCCAATGACTTAGCAAACGACCCAACACCTGATCCACTAGTCTTCTCTGATGGGCCAACAACCAGATCAAAGACTAAAGCTCAAAGAGAAGCTTTGAGGACCATGATCCAGCTCGTGCTAGCCAAGGAGGACATAATCACGAATCTAGAAGGGGAGGAAGCAGATTGGATCACTCTCTTATCCGTAGAAGAACATCTTGTGTGATCTAAAACAAATCCCATGTAATCTAGGATTTCTTTGTTTTGATTCGATTTTGTAAACCAACTACAAGTAGGATTAGGATAAGATTCGATTTTGTAAGCTGCAAGTATGATTAGGATAAGATCTTAGGGTTTTCGTAGCTTAGGATTTCTATTTAAGGTTGTAGCCCGTTGAAAGCAAAACACAACTCTTTTTTTCAATAAAACCTTTTTAGCAACGAAACGTCTCAAGTTCCTAACTTCTTTGTTCAGAGCCTGAGCATTGAGCCTCACCTAGGGGAAAAAGATTTCCAACGTGAAGCACTTCAAACACAACGAGATCAACTCGGTTTGAGGGAAGCCATAGCAACTTTAAGCCGATCCAAAGCTTGAAGCCAAGTTCATCGTCCAAATCAGAGAGCTAGTAGCCTCGAAGAAACCATCATCCATCCCTTCAAGTGATCCAAGAGCAAAACACCTAACCAAGGCCGTATCAAGTGGTATCAGAGCCACTTGAAGGTTTGGTTATCGATTGGTCCTTTTTCATTCATTCATTCATCAAACACTACTCTTCTTTATCTATCTTGTGTAAAGTCAAACCGGGCCAACCTTGAATTCAAAAAAAAAAGAGATCATTCGATCCAAATCAAAAGAAAACAAAACAAAAAGAAAACAAAGCTGAGGAGAAATCCAGCTAGGTGGTAAAAGCGGTTTGACAAAGAAAATCTTGCAATCTGTCTATCTTCTTCTTCACGTTAGGGCTTGGTTTCTAGATCTTAGATGATTGACACTTTGCTCTTAACTGAACTAGCAAGGAGATTCAAGACGTTTGTGGCTTTTCCAACTGAGTGAGAGTGAGAGATCTTTAACTTGTCTTGTTAGCTAACTATTTCAGGTTACCATGGCAGAAGAAAGTGATCAAGAATCTAGCAGCCATTCCCACGGTTAACCTAAATCAGTTTCAGCTGGAAGCTGTTATTGCTAGTATAACTAGAAACATCCGAGGGCATGACGAACAAATTTATTCTAACATCTTACCCCAACCTGAAGTTAATGTGAATGCAGGTAGGGCTGAAGGAGCAAGACGCCTAACCAAGGTCGTACCAAGTGGTATCATAACCACTTGAAGGTTTGGGTATCAATTGTTCTTGTTTCATTCATTCATTCATCAAACACTACTCTTCTCTATCTATCTTGTGTAAAGTCAAATCGGGCCAACCTTGAATTCAAAAAATAAAAAATAAAAGAGATCATTCGATCCAAATCAAAAGAAAACAAAACAAAAAGAAAACAAAGCTGAGGAGAAATCCAGCTAGGTGGTTAAAGTGGTTTGACAAAGAAAATCTTGCAATCTATCTATCTTCTTCTTCACGTTAGGGCTTGGTTTCTAGATCTTAGGTGATTGACACTTTTCTCTTAACTGAACTTGCAAGGAGATTCAAGACGTTTGTGGCTTTTCAAACTGAGTGAGAGAGAGATCTTTAACTTGTCTTGTTAGCTAACTATTTCAGGTTACCATGGCGTAAGAAAGGGATCAAGAATCTGGAGATCTACCATCCATTCCCACGGTTAACCTAAAAAACTTCATCTGGAAGCTGTTATTGCTAGTATAACTAGAAACATCCGAGGGCATGCTGAACAAATTTATGCTAACATCTTACCCCAACCTGAAGTTAATGTGAATGCAGGTATGGATGAAGGAGCAGTAGGAGTTGCAGCTAGAGTGCCCATCGGGGCCTGAATAGGGCCACAAATTGATGAGGAGGTCAAACAAGCTGAGTACTCGGATGGTAGTGATGCTGGATCACATGCTGGCCGACACAACCGACCGCATAACCGAAGGCCTCAAGCCGAGGATAACCTGTGGAGCCTCAAACTCCGGATTCCACCTTTCCATGGAAATAATGATCCTGATGCTTACCTGGAATGGGAAAAGAAGCTGGAGATAGTGTTTTCAACTGTCAACACTACACGGAGGAGAAGAAGGTTCGCTTGGCAGCCACTGAGTTTTGTGGCTATGCTATCATTTGGTGGGAGTTGATGGCTTCAAACCGAAGGCGCAATGGAGAGCCACAAATCACTTTCTTTGTTTGAGATGAAGACAATCATGAGAAGGAGATTCGTACTAAGTCACTATGGGCGAGCTCTTCATCAATAACTAAGGAGGCTAACCCAAGGAACCAAAGGGGTAGAAGAATACTACCAAGAGATGGAGACCCTCATGATGAAAGCAGAGATTGATGAGGACATGGAAGCTACCATGGAACACTTTCAAGGAGGTCTAAACAGAGAACTACAAGACCGGTTGGAGATGCAAGATTTTGCTCACATGGATGAGTTGCTACACAAAGCCATTTTGATAGAGCAACAGCTTAAGAGAAAAAGCTACACTCTAAATCAATATGGTTCTTAAACCAAGCCATCTTACTCCAAGGATGACAAGTTTTCTAGACCAAAGGAAAATGCACAACAACCTGGAGCATCTCAGCTTGACAAAAGGAAAGGACCAGCAACACCTACTCGGTCCAAGAATGTCAAATGCTTCAAGTGTCAAGGCTATGGACACTATGCTAATGAGTGTACTAGCAAGAAGGTCATGATCATCCTAGACAATGGAGATGTTGTCTCAGAGGACGATAAAGATGAAGAGAAATCAGAAGAGGATGAATTAGTGGAGTATCCAGCTCAAGGGGAGATCTTGGTCATAAGGCATGCTTTACAAGAAAACCTAAGGTAGTAGACCAAGAGCAAAGGAAAACTTGTTCCACACACGTTGCCTGGTTCATAACCGAGTGTGCAGCCTCATCATTGATGGAGGGAGTTGCACGAATGTGGCTAGTGAGACCTTAGTCAAGAAATTGAACCTCGAGGTCCAAGACCACCCAAAGCCATACACTCTCCAGTGCCTTAATGAGGATGGAGACATGGGAGTCCTGAAGAAAGTCAAAGTACCAATTACTATTGGGAAATAGCAGGATGAGGTTGTGTGTGGTTTCCTACCCATGGAAGCTAGTCACATCCTGCTAGGACGACTATGGCAATTTGACAAGAGAGCCATCCATGATAGCTTTACCAATCGACACTCCTTTACACATAGAGAGAAGCGGATCACTTTGGTACATCTATCTCCAACCGAGGTACACCAAGACCAGCTTCAACTCAAGAAAAGGAGAGAGGAGGAACGTACCCAAACTCAGGTAAAGAACTCTATTGTCCTTATGGCTACATCAAGTGACCTTAAGAAAGCTTTGTTTGATCAACAAGCAATGATCCTAGTGATCTACAAAGAGTTATTGGCTTCTTCCACTAACCTTGATCCGGTTATTCCGAGAGCTATTGAGTTACTTTTGCAGGAGTTCCAAGATGTGTTTTTTGAGGATAATCCCATAGGTTTGCCACCTATCAGGGGGATTGAGCATCAGATTGATTTCGTGCGGGAGCCACACTTCCCAATCGACCAGCTTACAGGACCAATCCTGTAGAGACCAAGGAACTTCAGAAGCAGGTAAATGAGGTCTTAGTGAAGGGACATATTTGAGAGAGTATGAGCCGTTGTGCTGTCCATGTCCTACTAGTACCCAAAAAGGATGGTAGTTGGAGGATGTGTGTAGATTGTAGGGCAATCAACAACATCACCATTAAGTATAGTCATCTTATCCCACAATTAGCTGACATGCTTGATGAGTTACATGGTTTGTGTGTGTTTTCTAAGATAGATTTGAAAAGTGGGTACCATCAGATTAGGATGAAAGAGGGAGATGAGTGGAAAACTGCCTTTAAAACAAAACTAGGATTGTATGAGTGGCTGGTAATGCTTTTTGGCTTAACCAATGCTCCTAGTACTGTTATGAGGTTCATGAAACATGTTCTTAGGGCATACATAGGAAGATTTGTGGTCATGTACTTTGATGACATATTAGTGTATAGCAAGACCATGACAAAGCATGTAGAACACTTGAGAAAGGTCCTATAAGTACATAGGAAGGAAACATTGTTTGCTAACCACAAAAAGTGTTCATTTGGAATGGATAGCATTGTATTCTTAGGCTTTGTTGTTTCAGCACAAGGTGTACAGGTTGATGAAGACAAGGTCAAGGCCATTCGAGATTGGCCAGCCCTTAAAACCATTGGAGAGGTCAAAAGCTTTCATGGGCTTGCTGGTTTCTACCGATGTTTTGTGAAGGATTTCAGCTTTATAGCTGCCCCCTTGACTGAGGTAATCGAAAAGAGTGTGGGATTCACCTGGGGGCCGAAGAAAGAACAAGCATTCCAAGTACTTAAAGGTAAGTTGTCTAATTCCCCATTGTTAATGCTTCCTGACTTCCTTAAAACAATTGAGATCGAATGTGATGCATCTGGAGTGGGAGTTGGATCTGTTTTGATGCAAGAGAAAAGGCCCGTTGCCTATTTCAGTGAGAAATTAGAGGGAGAAACCTTGAACTATCCCACATACGACAAGAAGCTATATGCACTGGTAAGAGCACTCCAATCTTCGCAGCACTACCTTTGCCTAAAGGAGTTTGTGATCCATACTGATCACCAGTCCCTTAGACATCTAAAGGGACAACAAAAGCTGAACAAATGACATGCAAGGTGGGTTGAATTCATTGAGACCTTCCCCTATCTCATCCAATACAAGCAAGGTAAGGAGAATGTGGTTGCTGATGCACTCTCCAGAAGGTTTGCTTTACTTTCTTCTCTGGAAACTAAGCTATTGGGCTTTGAACACTTGAAGTCTTGCTATGAAAATGACCCTGACTTTCAAGTGAAATACAAAGAGACTGAGAAACATGCTAGTGGTGGGTTTTATCAAGTTAAAGGATTCTTATTCTTTGATAACCGCTTGTGTGTTCCTTGTTCATATTTGAGAGAGATGCATGTCAGAGAAGCTCATGAAGGTGGCTTAATGGGAAATTTTGGTGTGGCTAAGACACTAAGCACACTACAGGAACGCTTCCATTGGCCAAACATAAAGAAGGACGTGGAAAAGATTTGTTCTAGGTGTGTCGTGTGCAAACATGCTAAGTCCACAGTCCAGCCTATAGGTTTGTATACCCCACTTCCAATACTAAACAATCCGTGGATAGATGTCTCTGTGGAATTTGTCTTAGGATTTCCTAGGACTAGGAAAGGACGAGATAGTATCTTTGTGGTGGTAGATAGGCTTTCCAAAATGGCTCACTTCATTCCTTGCCAAAAGGCTGATGATGATGCATCCTTGATAGCTGATCTCTTCTTTAGGGATGTTGTTAGGTTGCATGGCATGCCTAGGACAATAATTTCTGATAGGATTCTAAGTTCCTTAGCCATTTCTTGAAGACATTGTGGAGTAAACTAGGGACTAAGCTATTGTTTTTCACGACTTGTCATCCCCAAAATGATGGGTAAACTGAGGTAGTTGGGAGGACTGCTTGCTTCATGTTGAATTTATTTACAATAGGTCAATGCACTCAGCAACAAAGCAGTCCCCTTTCATGGTTGTTTATGGCTTTAATCCTTTGTCACCTCTTGATTTGATGTCACTGCCTTTAAAAGAGAAATCTAACCTTGATGGCACCACAAAGGCCGAATTTGTTAAGACTTTGCGTGAGCAGGTGAGAAGAAACATTGTGAAGACAACCAAAGTGTATATTAGAAAGGCCAACAAGGGCATGCGTGAGGTTATCTTTGAACCAGAAGATATGGTTTGGATTCACTTAAGGAAAGAAAGGTTTCCAGCTGAAAGGAAATCTAAACTAATTCTAAGGAAGGATGTACCATTTGAAGTTCTAAAGAGGCTTAACAACAATGCTTACCAACTTTACCTTCAAGGTAAGTATTCTATTAGCTCAACATTCAATGTGTCTAACTTGAGTCCTTTTGTTTCAGATGATTCGGATTTGAGGTCAAATCCTTTCAAAGGAGGAGGGAATGATGCAGCCAAGGACATGTCTGATACGGAAAGCAATGCACCAACATCAGAGGATGAGCACGGCGATGGAGAGATAGGCGCTACTGATTCGGCCAAGGAGAGGCTGAGCTCAAAGGTGGATGACTTGGAGGAGATTCTGAACAAATGGGAGCATTTCCTTTGAAAACATATGGCTAAGGAAGGAGATGGACCTCTGAAAATCAAGGTGGGCAAGAGTGAAATAGAAGATGCACTAGAGGAGGTACATTCGCCCAAGCAGAGTCCAATGACTTAGCAAACGACCCAACACCTGATCCACTAGTCTTCTCTGATGGGCCGACAACCAGATCAAAGACTAAAGCCCAAAGAGAAGCTTTGAGGACCATGATCCAGCTCGTGCTAGCCAAGGAGGACATAATCACGAATCTAGAAGGGGAGGAAGCAGATTGGATCACTCTCTTATCCGTAGAAGAAGATCTTGTGTGATCTAAAACAAATCCCATGTAATCTAGGATTTCTTTGTTTTGATTCGATTTTGTAAACCAACTACAAGTAGGATTAGGATAAGATTCAATTTTGTAAGCCAACTGCAAGTATGATTTGGATAAGATCTTAGGGTTTTCGTAGCTTAGGATTTCTATTTAAGCTTGTAGCCCGCTGAAAGCAAAACACAACTCTTTTTTTTCAATAAAAGCTTTTTAGCAACGAAACGTCTCAAGTTCCTAACTTCTTTGTTCAGAGCCTGAGCATTGAGCCTCACCTAGGGGAAAGAGATTTCCAACGTGAAGCACTTCAAACACAACGAGATCAACTCGGTTCGAGGGAAGCCATAAAAACTTTAAGCCGATCCAAAGCTTTAAGCCAAGTTCATCGTTCAAATCAGAGAGCTAGTAGCCTCAGAAAAACCATCATCCATCCCTTCAAGTGATCCAGGAGCAGAACGCCTAACAAAGGCCGTATAATTCTCCCTTTTTTCTTTCTAGGGTTCGTATTTCCTTGTGCATCAAGGTTCCTCCATGGATGTGTATGTATTAGGTCTGGCCGAACACATTTCGCCCTATTTTTGCACAGACCCAACTTATGCTCAAATGGTCGAAAAGTGAAGTTTCGGGTCTCGCTCGTCCGTACAGGCCGTACAGTCCGTACGTCCGTAAGGTACGAACGACCCGAACTTTGCACCTCGTCCAATTGACTCCAAACTGCACCCAAGCCGTCTCCCTTCATTGTAAACCCTTCCTAGACCTCTTTCTAGCTCAGCATTGCCTTCTGGACCTTCATTAGTTCATGACAGAACATCCACAATGGTTTGGCCCTTTCTTTGCTCATAACCTTTAGTGATCAGATTATCACTTCAGGTTTAACATAACCCAATCATCTGTCTCACCTTGTGGCAATCGACCTCAATGTGCTTGGTTCTTTCATGGAAGACTGAGTTGGAGGCTATATGGATTGCGGCTTGGTTATCACAGTGCATAGTCATTGGTGTAGACTGATATATCTCCACATGCTTCTGAATGCCTTTGATCCACACTAGTTCGTTTGTGAGCTTCAGCATCGCCCTATACTCAGCTTCTGCACTAAAACAAGAGACCACCTTCTGCTTCTTGCTTTTCCAGGTTACTAGGTTCCCACCTATGAAGGTGAAGTATCCAGTGGTCGACTTCCTATCCATCCTATCTCCTGCCCAATCTGCACCACAATAGCCCACAACTTCTGTGCTTCTATTGCATCCCATCCAGACTCCAAGGTTTGGTGATCCATTTAGATACATCAAGATCCTCTCAACCATGTGCCAAATATTTTCCTTTGGAACTTGCATGTGTTGTCTCACCTGGTTCGCAGCAAAGCAGATATCAGGTCGGGTAATGGTAAGGTAAATCAGCTTACCAACAAGCTTCCTATAGAGCTTGGGATCATGGAATGGCCGCCTGTCTTCTATTTCCCCCTCACGAGGGACTTTTTACCCATCCTCTAATGGGATCTTGGCTTTCTTTCAAGAGATCAAATGTATACTTTCTTTGGAACAGGAATAACCCTTTCTTGGATCTACATATCTCAATACCAAGGAAGTATTTCATCTCTCCCAAGTCTTTAATTTCAAACACAAATTTAAGGAAGTCTTTAGTAGATTGTATACATGTTTTGTCACTTCATGTGATGATGATATCATCAACATACCCAAGAAGGACTACTATACATGATGTGGTCGAGAGAGTGAATAAGGTGTGATCCAGCTCAGACTTCTTGAACCCTTTTCCACTAAGAGTAGTGCTCAACTTGTTCTACCATGCTCTAGGTTATTGTTTCAGAGCATAGATTGCCTTCTTCAGCCTCAGCACATTTCCCTTCTTCACTAAGTGTTCTAGACCTGGTGGAGCATGCATATAGACTTCATCTTCAAGTTCTCCTTGGAGGAAGGCATTCTTCACATCCATTTGCCAAATTCCCCATTCAAGATTAACCGCAAGAGACAAGATGATCTAATCGTATAATCCTCTCCATACGTTTGGGTAAAGCCTCTTGCAACCAATCTGGTATGTGAAGGTAAGAACGTGAAAGACTCAAGCATTTGCACCAAACAAGCTTCAAACTTCAATCTTCTACTCGGGTCTACAAAGAACCACCTTGGATCTTCAAAAAGTTTTAACCTTGGTCTTCTTCAACTCGATGAACACGAGCCTAGATTATGATGAACCTGGCTCTGATACCATAAGATCTTTTGATATCTTAGACAAATAAGTAACAAGAACAAGACTAGGAACATATTTGATGAAGAGAAGACTCGATTTAGACTAAGAACTAAAAGAGACTATAAGAGACTATGAAGAACATTATGAGAGACTCGAAAGTTTAGAGAGAACTGTATGCTTTTTTCATCCTCAAGGGGTTACATTATATAGAGAAAGCTGCAAGGGTTTTCAGAAAGTAAAGGGAGAAAAGGAGTGGCTCATATCGACCAAAGGCGCGCTTAATTTGAAAGGGAGGCTTCCTGGCCAAGCAAATGGCATCAGCATCTTTTACAAGATGCTGATCCTTTCCAGCCTTGTGCCAGCATGTCCACACGGAGAGCTTCTTCTTTTCCAACAGATGGATAAGATTACGTCGCTCACAAATCACCTCGGGTCAGTTTGGTTTTACCTGGATGGTAAAATCTGGTCGAGTGCTTTTGGTGCACCTTGTACGGCCTTTAAGGCCTGTATGGATTGGACGGCCTTTTACGGACAAGGTCGACTCAAAACCTTCTCCTCTTTTCCTTCTTTCTCTTTAATCCCATGTAGATACCTCAACTTAACAGTAACCAGACAATATAAGTAATTAGAGAATAAGTAGAGAGTATAGAATGATGTAACCAGAGTATTAGTAGCCAGAGAATGGGAGAATGATGGAGAATAAGTAACGTGGAGAATTAGAGAATGAGAGAATAAAGAATATAAAAAGAGAATTTTCTCAAGAGTTCTAATGGACAGAATTTTGCTGTGTTTTCTTGAGTTTTGCGGAAGCATTGGCAGCCAGGAGCATCCAATACTCATCAAGAGTTTAGTTCTTTAGTAGCTGAAACACAATGGACCATTGGACAATCAATTTATCCACTGATCTTAGACTTGTTCCACTGGAATAACTCTATGAACTGATGTTTTCCAGGGCTTGCAATAAGAGAAACATCAGAATAACACATGAACAAGTGTTTTCTATGGTTTAGACAAAAATGAAACCAATGGATCAAAACAATTTGTCCACTGGTCAAAAAATGCTCCATTAAGAGAGAGTTGTTATCCAATGGATAAAGAATAATGGTGAAGCATTTTCTAAATCTCTCTCTTCCTCAAGATTGATTTAAGATACTAACAAGTACTGACCAAGCTAACCCTATATCAGAGTGGGGGAGAAATGATTTATTCAGAAACAGTGAGAAAAGAGGTGAGTTTGATCCCAAACAAGAGCAACAAGGCTCTGATACCATGTTTGAATTCATGAGTGTTTGCTCATGTAAGGAGTGATTCATTCAACTTGTGACTGAATCCCCTTCAACCATACAACAGGAACTCACCATTCAAGATCAGAGACAACCAACTTGTGCTTGAATCCTCATACACAGATTACTATATAACCAAGAATCCTAGACAGTAAACTGGTTATGTGTGGCAAAGAATCTCTAGTTTGACTCTCTACTTCTGAACACAACACTTTGAATTTGTGTACCTAAGATGAAGAGGATTTAGAATCAGTAATCTAGAGTTGAAGAAGTAGATAAAGAAGAGTTTAGAGTGAGTTTTACAAGTATTATGCTGCCTTAAGAGATATTGACTTAAGGCAGCCTCTAAACCTTAATGCTCAACTCCTTACAATGTGAATATTGTTTAGACACAAGAAAGAGAGAGAGACACGAATTTAAAGAGAGAAACTTGTATTTATTCAGGTTAGTGTTCCAAGAGAGGGTGAAGGTCTTTAAATAGAGAATCACTTACTACAAACAATTACTAAATCAGAAAAGACTAAACAGCTAATATAATGGAGAAATGGAAGAGGCCAGGAGGATATGGACAAGGGGAGGCTCGACCAGAGGAGGAGAAAGGGATAGGAGAGAGGTTGGCACAGCCTTCTTGAGTGAAAGTGACAGGTCCAGTTGCTTCTCCAAAGCAACCCATGTGACTTCTTCTTGTCTAATTCAAACCAGCCTCTCTTATTCAAACTCAAACAGGTTCTTTGACTTATCAGAGGTTCCCAACGTCCATATTCAGTCTCTAAAACTCCTTTCTTGCCATGCAAGGTAAGTTAGGTCAAGATGGTAGCTTGTGGAGCAAGTCTGTACGGACAAAATCAAATTGGCTTCTATAGATGAACTCTCCTTTGATCATGAGCTAACTCCTTTCCTCTGGTTATTATCTTCTTCATTTCAACGAGGATGAGACTATCAAGAGGTCAGACCTTGATGCTCTCATCAAAGCCCTCAAAGAGAACTTTGGTATTGTTCTTCGAACCTCTTTAAATGCATTACACACTACTGGCAGAATCCTAAATCACTAGTGATAGATTCAGGGGCTTCTCCACATGATTAGTGATGCTAGTCGAATCAGTAACTTATAACCTGACTTAGGTGATGTGATGATAGCTAATGGTGAAAAAGTACCCAATAAAGGTATAGGGAACTTAAAACTGTTTAACAAAGATTCAAAAGCATTTTACATGCCCACATTCACTTCCAATTTGCTATCTGTTAAAAAGGCTACCAGTGATCTGAATTGCCTTGCTATTTTTAGTCCTAATGATGTCTACTTTCAGGATATTGAGACCATTAGTTTACTTGGCAAAGGTGTGACCAAAGAGGACTTGTATCTGCTTAAAGACACCAAATGCTTGTCTGATTTATCTTATGCTTTTAGTTCATCTCTTGTTTTACCTAAAGATGCAATGTGGCCGGACACCCTCACTCACTTGCACCGAGCTTGATGTTGCCTAGTATTTCTTTTAAGAATGATAGTTGTGAGGCTTGTATTCTTGGCAAACATTTTATATCTGTTTTCCTTAAATCAGTAAATGTGTATGAAAGTTGCTTTGATCTCATTCACTCTGATGTTTGGACTGCACCCTGTTTATCTAGAGAAAACCATAAGTATTTTTTGACTTTTATAGATGACAAATCGAAATACAATTGGTTAACCTTGCTTCAGTCAAAGAATAGGGTGTTAATAGCCTTTATAAACTTTGAAAACTACATAACTAACCATTTCAATGTTAAGATCAAAACTCTTAGATCAGACAATGGGAGGAGGGAGTACACCAGTAATGTTTTCAAAGCACATCTCAACAAACATGGGATTATTCACCAGATAAGCTTACCTTATACTCCACAGCAAAATGGTGTACCTGAGAGGACGAATCGACATCTAATGGAGGTGGCCAGAAGCATGATGTTTCACACCAATGTTCCCAAAAGGTTTTGAGGGGATGTTGTGATCACTGCTTGCTACTTAATCAACAGAATTCCTACTAAGATCCTCCAAGATGTCTCTCCTTATTATTGAAATAAATAAAGGGATGACCAGAAGAAGAAGTCGGTTGATGATCCAAGGATAAGTTCATCAAGAGAAGCCAATTTGGTTCTGTTTGTGCAGACTTGCTCCACAAGCTACCACTTGACCTAACCTGACTTGCAAGAAAGGAATAAGTTGTGGAGACTATTATGGACGTTGGGAACCTCTAAGAAGTCAACGAAACCAGTTTGAATTCAAAAGAAAGGATCTGGTTTGAATTAAGCATGAAAAGTCACATGGGTCCATAAGGAGTTGTAGCAGACCTGTCACTATAACAATGGAGACCACACCCTGCCTCATGTCCCTTTCTCCTCCTCTGGGCGTGCCTCCCCTTGGCTGTATCCCCTTTGGCCTCTTATTATCCCTACAGAATTATTTGTTTATATTTCTTTGTTTTAGTAATTGTTTAATTTTGTTCATTCTCTATTTAAAGGCAGCTTCACCTCTTGTAATTCTAACCAGAATCAATACAAGTTTCTCTCTATAAATTTCGTGTGCTCTCTCTCCTTTTCTTATGTCAAAACAATATTTACAATGTGAGGAGTTAAGCATTATGGTTTAGAGGCTGCCTTACCTCTTTCTCTCTTAAGGCAGCCTAATACTTGTAAAACTCACTCTAGACTCTTCTTTATATCTTCTTAAGCTCTAGATTACCGATTCTAATTCTCATTCTCCTTAAGTGAACAAACTGAAATTGTTGTGTCACTTCAAGGATTAGATTCAAACTAGATATTCTTTGCCACACATAACCAGTTCGCTGTCTAGGATCTTGGTTATAGTGTAGGCTGTTTAAGAAGATTCAACCACCAGTTGGTTGTCTCTTCCTTTGAATGGTGAGTACCTGTTGTATGGTTGAAGAGGATTCAGTTAAAAATTAACTGAATACTCTCTTGACGTGAGACAAACACTCATGAATTTCAACATGGTATCAGAGCTTTGTTGCTCTTCCTTGGGATCAAACTCACCTCTTTTCCCTTTGTTTTTGAATAAATCCTTTCTCTCCCACTCTGTTATAGTGTAAGCTTGGTTAATACTTGTCAGTATCTTAAATCAAGGTTGAGGAAGAGAGATATTTCGAAAATGCTTCACCATTATGCTTTATCCATTGGATAATAGCCCTCTCTTAATTGAGCATCTCTTTGACCAGTGGACAAACTGTTTTGTTCCAATGGTTTCATTGTTGTCTAAGCCACAGAAAACTCTTGTTTATGTGTTATTCTGATGGTTCTCTTGGTGCAAGCGCTGGAAAACATCAGTTTATGAGTTATTCCAGTGGCAAATGTCTAAGATTAGTGGATAAATTGATTCTCCAATGGTCCATTGTGTTTCAGGTACTAAAGCACAAACTTTTGATATGTATTGGATGCTCCTGGCTGTCATTGCTTCCTCAAAGCTCAAAAAACAGAGCAAAACTCTTTCATTAGAACTCTTGAGCAAATTCTCTACTTTTGATTATCTATTTTCTCATTCTCTTATTCTCCATGTTAATTATTCTCTATTATTCTCCCATTCTCTGGCTACTAATACTTTGGTTACATCATTCTCTAATCTCTACTTATTCTTATGTTATTTATACTCTCAGGTTACTTAAATCTCTATTCTCACAATCCTGCTTAGAATCTGCCTAAGGTTGTTAAACTGTCTTGAAGTTAAGCTGTCTTGAAAGAATAGGACTTGGTAAAACCCATGATCTGATCTCTTGTTGTCTACTGATGCTTATCTTAGTGTTTGTTGACAGGCTGCCCATGTTAATCAGAGCCTACACATGATGTATATTCCTGACCATGGAAATTGCCCACTGCCCATCAACACTTTAGACACTGATTTTGTCCATTAACTCCAAGATGGTTGAGAGGATGAATGGAGCAGTAGAGAGATTGCTCAGAAGTGACTTACCAGATGCCAAAAGGGTGGACATGAAGTACACTCAAGAGAAAAGGGCACAAATCAAGCCAAGAGGGCTGTGGTATCAAGGCATTGGTGATAAACACTGGGTCTCATCTTCCAAGCTTGACCACATAACTATCATTTTCAGGTTAACCTTGAGAAGGGGTGTTCAAATGAGAAGCCAATGACCATTCTTCAGAAACTTATGCAAGGGAAGTACCTAAATCTATACACATTCTTATGATTGAATAGGTTTGCCCCTTGATAATTGATGCATGTGTTTGTGCATTGTTTGAATCAGGTACCTATTGAGCTCATGAACACGTCAGACTTGGACTCAACCATGATGAAGGCAAGAAGCCAAAAGAAAGGAAGAGATAAGCTCTGACCACAAGAAGAAGCTCAAAGGTGTGATGAGTGTGAAGCAAGGAAGGCATTGATGCCTTCTTGCCATTGAAAAGGCCAAGATCCAGAGTCTAAGGAGTCCATGAAAATAATCTTAAACTCCTTAGGCTCACTGGCCAATCCCTATGCTGAGGGTAGTTGCACTGTTTTTCCCTAAGTGATGGTTTCATCCCAAGAGGTTTTCCACACTTAGGTTTTTTAATGAGGCAAGTTCTCTCAGTTCCAAGCTTGTCCAAGGATCTCCTATGGTCAAGCTTGAGGGGAGTATTGAAAGAAATAAAGGGATGACCAGAAGAAGAAGCGGGTTGATGATCGAAGGATAAGTTCATTAAGAGAAGCCAATTTGGTTTTGTTTGTCCAGACTTGCTCCTCAAGCCACCACTTGACCTAACCTGACTTGCAAGGCAAGGAATAAGTTGTAGAGACTAATATGGACGTTGGGAACGTCTAAGAAGTCAAGGAAACCAGTTTGAATTCAAAGAAAGGATCGGGTTTGAATTAAGCACGAAAAGTCACATGGGTGCATAAGGAGTTGTAGAAGACCTGTCACTATCACCATAGAGACTACACCCTACCTCATGTCCCTTTCTCCTCCTCTAGACGTGCCTCCCCTTGGCTGTATCCACTTTGGCCTATTATCATCCCTACAGAATGTTAAGTTGAGGTATCTACATGAGAATAAAGAGAAAGAAGGAAGAGGGGAGAAGGCTTTGGGTCGACTTTGTCCGTACAAAGCCGTACAAGGTCGTACAGGCAGTACATGCCGTACAAGGTCGACCAAAAGCACTCGACCAGGTTTTTACCATCCGGGTAAAACCAAAGTTACTCGAATGCTTTACTTGGGAGGTAACCTTATCCACCCGTTGGAAAGGATGAAGAGGGCCGCGTGGACAGGCTGTCAAGAGCTGGAAGGATCAGCATCTTGTCAAAGATGCTGATTCCATTTGCTTGGCCGGAAAGCCTTCTTTTGAATTAGGCGCGCCCTTAGTCGAACCACAACCACTCCTTTTGTCTCCCTTTTCTTTCTAAAAACCCTTTTAGCTTTCTCTATATATTGTAACCCCTTGAGGATTAATAAAGCATACAGTTCTCTCTAAACTTTCGAGTCTTCATAATGTTCTTCATAGTCTCTTATAATTTCTCTTTGTTCTTAGTCTAAATCGAGTCTTCTCTTTCTAAAATCTGTTCTTAGTCTTGTTCTTGTTACTTATTCATCTAAGATATCAAAAGATCTTATGGTATCTGAGCCCGGTTCATCATAATCTGGGCTCGTGTTCATCAAGTTGAAGAAGATCAAGGTTGAAACTTTTTGAAGATCCAAGGTGGTTCTTTGTAGATTCTGGTAGAAGACTGAAGTTTGAATCTTGTGTGGTGCAAAAGCTTGAGTCTTTCACGTCCTTACGTTCAGAGAATCAACCTTTTCTCTTGTTTCTAGGTTCATCAATGTTCTAAGTTCTAGATCTACTCGTTTCCAAGCATTTGAAGTTAAGCTTGTTGAAGATGGAGAGTGTTAGCATGAAGGTTCTGGTTACTCTCAAGGGGAGTAACTATCTGTTGTGGTCTCGCCTAGGGAAGACTGTTGTGGGAAGTCAGGGTCTATGGGGTCACATCACATTCGGTGAGGCTCCTAATCTCATTACTCAAGAAGGGGAAGCTGCAAGTTCCACAACTGAGGTGGAGAAATGGCAGCAAGAAGATATGATGGGGATGACACTTCTTCAAGGATCTCTGGAGACCTCTATCATGGAAGCTTATAGCTACTGTGAAACTGCAAAGGATCTATGGGATACAATGAAGAAAGTGTATGGGAACATCTCAAACCTAAGCCGGGTGTTTCAGGTGAAGAGAGCAATCAATGGGTTGAAAGAAGAAGATATGTAGTTCACTAAGCATCTTGGGAGGTTCCGAGCATTCTGGTCTGAGCTTCAGATGCTAAGACCTAGCACAGTTGATGATGATGAGTTAAATGAGAGGCATGAGCAAGATAAGGTCTTCTACAACAGTCTCATCAAGCACATTTTGAGAGCTAAGAAGCTTCCATCTCTAGAAGATGTGTGTGCTCAGATCCAAAAGGAACAAGGGTCTATGGGGTTGTTTGGAGGGAAGGGGGATCTTACTTTGGCTAACTAAGCTGCGCAAACTGATCCGGCTGAATCACCAACGGCAAACAAGGCGGCTTACAACAAGTATGAAGATAGGAGGTTCAATGGTAACTGCGATCACTGCAAGAAGCATGGCCACAAGAAGAGTCAATGCTGGATCCTTCACCCACATATCAAGCCGGCCAAGTTCATGAAGGAGAGGGAAGCTAGAGCTCACATCTCGGAGGGCTCAAATGGTTCCGGTTCAAGCAAGAAAACCGATGGAGGAGTGTTAAAATGAGAAGACCAGGAAGAGCTGAACCAAGTGTTAGGAGTAGAATCTCTTCATGTGGTGTAATGTAGAAGCTTGAGTGAGATAAGCTAATATTTGCACTCCAAAGAGAACAAGGAGGAGCACATAAGTGAAGGTGTGGAATGGAGAGCGCCTAGTATGAATGTCAAAGAGAGCTTTGGGGCAGCAAAGCTATCATCACTTTATGGAGCAGAGTGAGGACGAATATGGAGACCTTCAGAGATCCATTTGAATATGGCAATCACTCATGCTCCAGAGAAAAAGAAGAATGAAGAAGGTGCATGAGAAGAGCAAACACACATCACTTTGTGCAGATTGGTGTGAGGAAAGATTTCAGTGTTGCCCAACCAGTTTGTATACACAGTTTTCCCAAGAGGAAGAGTCCAATAGCATGATGAACCAAGAAGAAGACCAGCCCACCTATCACATTAAAGAAGAACCAGCAGCTCAATATGCTTATGGAGAAGACAAGCCCAATCCTTATAAGGAATGGAAGTCCATCAAGCATGAAGAGAGGCCATGAGAAGAACATGCCCAGTACTGATCCAATAAGGAGAAGTAGCCAAGCACACAAGCTGGTGACAAGCAGGTGAAGAAAAGTCAACAATAGCTGCTTGCTCATTATACATCAGCACAAAAGTCAACAATTGCTCCTAGATATTTCTGATGAAACAAGAGGTGGCCTTGGTTTATTCAGCTGGTTTTAGCTCCTGGTTTTAGTGTTCTGATGTAATAACTGACGTGCATTAGCTTTAGGATGATGTCTTGTACTTTGTATAAATATGTATGTGTTGTTATTTAATGAAAACTAAGAAAGCCATTGAGCTTCTTCCCCCTTATGGTCATGTCCTTCACCAGAAATGTTTGGGTTTAGAAATCATTAAATCTCAACATGGTATTAGAGCAGTGTTATGCCTGAACCAAAAGCTTCCGCAAATCAAAACAAAAACAGAGCAAGATCTCTGTTCAAATTATTTTCAAAAATCTGGTTACTGATGGAAGACTTAAGTTTTTGGGCCTTCAATACTCTGGTTACTATTTGCATACTCCCAGTTCTCTAAAGGCAGTTGCGTGCCTGAGGAGTAAGAAAAGAACTTCAACCTTCAAAGTTTTCAGAGAACTATTGGAGAGCTGATGTTGATGAGCTGCTGAAGATGCAGCTCTTGAAGACCAAGATAGCCCAGAAGACAAGGAGCTGGAGTTCAGTATCCTTGAATGCAATTGAAGTCTTTACAAGAAGAAGGAGGCCGTTGAAGCTGTTGCAGACAGCTTTTGGAGATCAGTTATGAAGATGTTCCTTTATATCTAAAGTAGCTGTGGCTGTGGAGGTTATTCAATTGTGTTACCAACAGACCAGAAGCGACAAGAAGAACAAAGGTGTTTTTTCAAGATGGTGTTTTGCAAGAAGAAAAACGTGTGTGAAACTTCTGAGGAGGAGAAGTATGCTAATACATGGTGTTTAAAAACTGGATCTCTTATTGGTGATCAAGATCTTTTTGTGTATCTCAGGAGGAGATAGTGTGTTTATGAACTCATGTGGTGATAAGAGCTGTTTTAAGCAGCCTTATTTTTTATGGATCACATCTAATGCTCTCATGAAGCTGAAACCAAGGAGGAGAGGAGTTCAACAGAGCTCCATCAGAAGCGGTTCAAGCAAATGAAGAAGCAAAGTGAATCCAAGTTGTTAACAACGTAAGTACATACACAAGCTATTCCAAGGAGGAGATGGCAGTGCTATTGGTGCTACTTCAACAAACAAAAACAAAAACAGAAGTCACACAAAAGAAGAAGATGTGTACACTCATGATTCCCATTTCAAAATTGGCTTTCATTCCATATCCACACCGATCTTGAGTTGGGCTGTTAGAATGTGAATCATGAAGACCAACCACGGAGGCTAACCAACTGGTGGAATCCAAACTAGCTAGTCATTGCACACATCGCTCTACTGTAAGATTGCTGACCCAAGATGGCTGACCCAAAAGAGGCAGAGAAAAGAGGCAGACCAACGAGGACCCAAGATGGCAGTATTATACTCACGCTGACCACAAGAGGCAAACCAGCAGCACCACCGAAAGACAACTTAGATGGAGAAAGCAAGAAGGAAAGATAGAAGTGGTGGTTGAAGTGATTCACAAGGAAAGTCCAGAGATGTACAGAAGTGTTCTCATTGTGCAAGATAGGCTTTCATATTCATATCCACTATCTTGAGGAGGAGTGTTGAAATGAGAACACCAGGAAGAGCAGAACTAAGTGGCAGGAGGAGAAGTTCTTCATGTGGTGTAATGTAGGAGCTTGAGTGAGACAAGCTAATATCTAAACTCCAAAGAGAACAAGAAGGAGCACATAAGTGAAGGTGTGGAATGGAGAGCTCCTAGTATGAATGTGAAAGAGAGCTTTGGGGCAGCAAAGCTATCATCACTTTATTGAGCAGAGTGAGGACGAAAATGGAGACCGTCTGGGATCCATTTGAGTGTGGCAATCACTCATGCTCCAGAGAAAAAGAAGATTGGAGAAGGTGCATAAGAAGAGCAAACACAGATCACCTTGTGCAGATTGGTGTGAGGAAATATTTCAGTGTAGCCCAATCAGTTTGTCTACACAAGTTTCCCAAGAAGAAGAGTCCAATAGCATGATGAACCAAGAAGAGGACCAGTCCACCTATCATATTAAAGAAGAACCAGCAGCCCAATATGCTTATAGAGAATACAAGCCCAATCCTTATAAGGAATGGAAGTCCATCAAGCATGAAGAGAGGCCATGAGAAGAACAGTCCCAGTATTGATCCAATAAGGAGAAGTAGCCAAGCACACAAGCTGGTGACAAGCAGGTGAAGAAAATTCAAAAATAGCTGCTTGCTCATTATACAGCAGCAAAGAAGTCAACATTTGCTGCTACATATTTCTGATGAAACAAGAGGTGGCCTTGGTTTCTTCAGCTGGTTTTAGCTCCTCATTTTAGTGTTCTGATGTAATAACTGACGTGCATTAGCTTTAGGATGAATTCTTGTACTTTGTATAAATATGTATGTGCTATTATTTAAGGAAAACTAAGAAAGCCATTGAGCTTCTTCCCCCTTATGCTCATGTACTTCACCAGAAATGTTTGGGGTTACAAATCCTTAAATCACAACACATACACTAGTCATGCATTCAAAGATCACTTAGCTCAACATGGAATTCTTCACCAGACCAGTGGCCCTTATACTCCTCAGCAAAATGGAGTTGCTGAGAGAAAGAATCGCTATCTCATGGAGGTAGCAAGGTCCTTAATGTTTCAAGCCAATGTACCCAAGAGGTTTTGGAGTGATGCTGTGGCTACAACTTGTTATCTTATCAACCGCACACCTACAAAGGTATTACAAGATCAAGCTCCCTTTGAAGTCCTAAACAAGTACAAGCCATCAGTGGACTACCTGCGGAGACTGCTCAAGTTCAAGATGAAGTAGAGCAGCAAGAAGTTCAGGTTCAACCACTAAGGAGGAGTACAAGAACAAGGAATCCTCCTTCAAACTGGAAGAACACAAGGGTCTACTACAACATTCAAGAAGTAGCTCATCCAACATCAGCAGTATGTTCTCTTGCAAGATTTCCACTTGAGCATCAAGCTTTCATCACTGGGTTAGATCAGGGATCTGCACCAAGGTCATATGTGGAAGCTATGGAGAGTAAGGAATGGAGGGAATCTGTTGATGATGAAGCAAATGCCATGATCATCAATGATACCTGGTATGAAAGTGAAATCCCAAAGGGCAAGAAGGCAGTTTCAAGCAAATGTGTGGTCACCATCAAGTATCTACCAAATGGCAAGGAAGAGAAAAGAAGTCGAGACTAGTTGCAAGGTGTTTCACCCAGACCTATGGAGAAGATTATGTGGACACTTTTGCACCAGTAGCCAAACTTCATACAATTTAGATTATCCTATCTACTGCAACCAACCTAGAATGGGAATTGTGGCAGATGGATGTCAAGAATGCTTTCCTACAAGGAGAGTTAGAAGATGAGGTCTACATGCACCCACCTCCTAGTCTTCAGAAGTTGGTCAAACCTGGAAATGTTCTCAGACTAAAGAAGGCAATCTTTAGACTGGAGTAATCTCCAAGGGCATGGTACCACAAGCTAAGCACCACCTTGAATGAAAGAGGCTTCAGGAAATCAGAGGCTGATCACACCTTGTTCACACTCCCTAGCCCAAGAGAAAATTTGGTCATTTTGGTCTATGTAGATGACATAATCATCACAGGCAGTGACCAAGATGGCATCAAAGAAACCAATGTATTCCTTAAGTCTGTATTTGATATTACAGATTTAGGTGAACTCAAGTACTTCCTTGGGATTGAAGTATGATGCTCTAAAGAGAGGCTCTTCTTGTCTTAAAAGAAGTACACTCTTGATCTTTTAACTGAGGCAAGAAACCTTGGAGGAAGGCAAGACAAAACACCATTGGAAGAGGGCTACAAAGTACTTAGAGAGGGGGAGTTTGAAGACAAGCAATATGGTGATGTGAAGCAGTATAGAAGGATGGTTGGAAAGCTCATCTACTTAACCATCACTAGGCCAAATATATGCTTTATTGTGAACCAATTTAGCCAACATATGCAGGCGCCTAAGGTCAATCATTGGAATATGGTGGAGAGGATCATGAGATACCTGAGGGATATGCCTGGTCAAGGAGTTTGGATGTCTTGTAATGGAAGCACAGAGATTGTAGGCTACTATGATGCTGATTGAGCAGGATATTGCACTTTCATTGGACGTAACTTGGTAACTTGGAAGAGAAAGAAGCAGAAGATTGTGTCATGTTCTAGTGCTGAAGCAGAATATATGGCAATGAGGAAGCTCACCAGTGAGAGGAAGAACCAGAAGAGAGGAAGTTATAATGATCAGAGTAGACAAAGAAGAGAAGAAACTCAGATACTTGTGGAACAAGGCATTTCGTACATACTTGATATTCAAGGCACTCAAGGGGAGACCTAACTTGACTTGGAAGACAAGTTACTCATCTGCCTGGTTCCAGAGACAAAGGAATACTTATTTAAATAGTATTCAGGTAAGCAAGAGAAGGGGAGGGCCGTTGGAGAAGGTGGTCACATGCTGAGTTAAGTTTGAATTCAAGCAATGGACCTGTCGCTTTATGTTGGTCTGGACGAGCCTGCCTTGTCTTATTATGGCAGAGAGCTTCCTTGTCTTGTTAGGGCAGAAGGCCAGAACCTTATTTTATTCTTGTATGTCTTCTGCCTTGTTTATTTATAGAATGTACCTAGGAACTATTCTAAGCAAGGAGAATTACTCCTCTCTTTCTAATTTTACTCTCCCATCTCTCCTCTCTACAAAATCCCTCTCTCTATGTCTCTCTTTCTTCTGTGTTCTTCATGTTCTTGCTGTTCTTCGGCCTAATCTCCTCTAAACTCACTTAATCTTACAATTACCAGGAGCTTCCCTTACGTACATTAAGATCCTTTCCACCATGTTCCAATAATATACTTAAGGAGTTTGCATGTGTTGGCTAACTTGGTTCACTGCAAATGATATGTCTGGTCTTGTGATGGTCAAGTAGATAAACTTTCCCACCATTCTTCTATAGAGTTTGAACTTTCCAAAAGACTCATCTTCAAACTCCCCCTCACGGAAAGCCTTGTAGCCTTCTTTGAGAGGAGTTTTGGCCACTCTACCTCTAAGTTTACCTGCCTCATCCAATATATCAAATGTGTACTTTATTTGAGATAGAAATAGTCCTTCCTTAGACCGACAGATCTCTATCCCTAGAAAGTACTTTAGTTCACCCAAATCTTTAATATCAAATGAAGACTTAAGAAAGGCTTTCGTAGAGATGATACCTTCTTTGTCAATTCCACTGATGATTATATCATCCACATAGATCAGAATTACTACAATACCTTGCTGACTAGTAAGAGTGAAGAGAGTGTGGTCAGCTTCTGATTTTATGAACCCTCTTCCATTGAGCGTTGTACTTAGCTTATGGTACCAAGCTATAGGGGATTGTTTTAGAACATAGATAGCTTTCTTTAGTCTCAACACATTCCATGAATTTACCATATCTTCTAGGCCCGGTGGTGGTCTCATATAGACCTCATCCCCCAATTCTCCTTGTAGGAAAGAATTCTTGACATCCATTTATCATAGATCCCATTCTAAGTTTACTGCCACTGATATTACAATTGTTATGGTGTGGAGCTTGGCTACTGGTGCAAAGGTATCAAGATAGTCTTCTCCATAAACGTTAGTTTATCATCTTGCCACCAATCTTGTCTTCTTTCTCTCTGGTTTTCCATTAGCCAAATACTTGATGGTGAATAGCATTCGGCTGGTTACAGCCTTCTTTCCTTTAGGTAACTCAGTCTCAAACCATGTGTCATTCTTTTTCATAGCATCCATCTCGGCTCCCACAGATTATCTCCATTCATCATCTTTCATTGCCTCTTCATAGGTATTTGGGATAAGGGCTTGGTGGAGGTTGTTTAAGAAGACTTGGTGTTGTTGAGGAAAACTTGCCATTGAGCAGGTTGCTTGTATTGGATGAGCAACTGCATTGCTGTTGAAGTATACTCTAGTATTGGTCCAATTAAGATCTTTTGATATCTTAGTCTAATAAGTAACAAGAAGGGGCAATATCCAGTGGTTGACTTCTTATCCATCCTATCTCTTGCCCAATCTGGATCACAATAGCCCACCACTTCTGTGCTTCTATTTCATCCCATCCAGACGCCAAGGTTTGGTGACCCGTTTAGATACATCAAGATCCTCTCAACCATGTGCCAATGATTTTCCTTTGGAACTTGTATGTGTTGACTCACCTGGTTCACAGCATAGCAGATATCAGGCCGAGTAATGGTAAGGTAAATTAGCTTTCCAACAAGCTTCCTATAGAGCTTGGGATCATGGAATGGCCAGCTGTCTTCAATCTCCCCCTCACGAGGAACTTTGTACCCATCCTCTAGTGGCATTTTTGTTGTCTTCCCTTCATACTTACCTGTATCTTTCATGAGATCAAGTGTATATTTTCTTTGGGACAGAAGTAATCCTTCATTGGATCTACATATCTCAATACAATGGAAGTATTTCATCTCTCCCAATTCCTTAATTTCAAACAAATATTTAAGGAAGTCTTTAGTTGATTGTATACTTTTTCCTTGTCACTTCCTGTGATGATGATATCATCAACATACACAAGGACTACTATACCTGATGTGGTCGAGAGAGTGAATAAGGTGTGATCCAGTTCGGACTTCTTGAACCATTTTCCATTAAGAGTAGTGCTCAACTTGTTGTACCATGCTCTAGGTGATTGTTTTAAACCATAGATTGCCTTCTTGAGCCTTAGCACATTTCCCTTCTTCACTTAGTGTTCCAGACCACGTGGAGGATGCATATAGACCTCATCTTCAAGTTCTCCTTGGAGGAAGGAATTCTTCACATCCATTTGCCAAAGACCCCACTCAAGGTTAACTACAAGAGACAAGATAATTCTAATCGTATGAAGCTTTGCAACTGGTGCAAAGGTATCCACATAATCCTCTCCATAGGTTTGGGTAAAGCCTCTTGCAACTTATCTGGTCTTCCTTAGATCAATCTTCCCATTAGCCAAGTATTTTGATGGTGAAGATCCATCTACTGGTAACTGCCTTCTTCCCTTTTGGCAACTCACTCTCATACCAAGTGTCGTTCTTGATCATTGCATCTGCCTCAGCACAAACTAATTCCTTCCATTCCTTGTATTTAACAGCTTCCTGATAGGATCTTGGTATATAACTCTCGCCCAGGCTGAACATAAAGACACAATGTTCTACTGGATATTGAGTAAACGAGCACACCACCTGAGATGGGTGTTCAACAGCTTGGGCATTGTAATATACCCTAGTGTGAACTCAATCAGATGGTGGTCATCTTATCCTTGAGCTTCTCCTCAACAGTGGTTGCTGTTCTACTCCTCCATCTCCAGAGTCTTCCTTCTCTTGATGCCTGGAACTCCTCTGACCTTCTTTAGTGTCACCACCTTGATCATGAGACTCGGAACATCCATCTTCTTCTCGAGAATCAAACTCTTCTTGACAAGAATCAAACTCTTCACTACTGTCTGAGCTTCCACCTTCCTAAGCTTCAGTGTTTCCCCCTCATGACCAAGGTGGGGAGATTGGTTAGCTTCATTTGTCCCTGCTGGACCACTTCAATTCGGGTTCTTGGTCACTCCAATGCCAAGACCTTCCAAGATGATCCTTAGAGTTGCTGCCGTATCTGATGTAAGGTCCTTCAACTCTTCTTTATCCTTTTCCTCATAGTACCCCCTCTCTTCTATGAATTTTACATCCCTAGACACCAGAGCCAAAACTTGTATCCCTTTTGAGTCATGGAGTAGCCTATAAACATTTCCTTAGTACTCTTAGCCTCCAACTTGTTTCTCATCTCTCCTGGGATCAGTACATAGCACAAGCATCCAAAGACTCGCAGGTAGTCCACTGATGGCTTGTACTTGTTCAGAACTACAAAAGGAGCTTGATCTTGCAATACCTTTGTAGGTGTGCGGTTGATCAGATAACAAGTTGTAGCCACAACATCACTCCAAAACCTCTTTGGTACATTGGCTTGAAACATTAGGGACCTTGCTACCTCCATGAGATGGCGATTCTTCCTATCAGCAACTCCATTTTGCTGAGGAGTGTATGGACAACTGCTCTGGTGAAGGATCCCATGTTGAGCTAAGTGATCCTTGAAAGCATAACTGGTATACTCCCCTCCATTATCTGACGTAAAGATTTTAAACTTAGCATGATAATGGTTAGTCACATATGATTGAAAGTTTTTAAATACATCAAGGACCCGATCTTTTAATGGAATGAGTGTTAACCAGGGTATTTAAATTTTTCATCATTGAATGTTACAAAGTACTTATGATTATCTCTAGATACGCAAGGTGCAGTCCAAACATCAGAATGAATTAAATCAAAGCACTTCTTATAAACATTAGATGATCTTGGGAAAACAGTCTTATAATGCTTGCCTAAAATGCAAGCTTCACACTCATTATTTTCAAAAACAACACCTCGTAACATCAAGTTCAAAGCTCTAACATGAGTATGTCCTAGTCTAACATGCCACAAAGCATTCTTATTCAAAGTAGAAGAAGCAGTAGTAAAAGAGCAACTAAAAACAGAAACAGGAGCAAGCTCTTCAAGCATATATAACTCGCCCTTGGTAACTCCTTTTCCAATCAACTTGTGGCTTTCAATATCCTGAAACTCAACATCGTTAGGGCTGAATATAACCTTGCAATTAAAATCAGTAGTGCATTTCTTAACAGACAACAGGTTTGAAGTGAATTCAGGCATATAGAAAGCTCTTAAGTTCTTACTAAACAGTTTTAGATTTCCTACTCCTCTAATAGGAATTTTGTCACCATTAGCAATCATAACATGGCCATTGGCCGGTTCAATATCCTTAATCAGATTTGTGTCACTTATCATGTGATGAGAGGCACCAGAATCAACTATCAAAGGTTTAGATAAGCTACTAGCAGTGTGACAAGTACCAAAATTAGAACTAGCAAGACTTTGGTGATCATTTCCATTCTCTATTGTCCTACCAGTTCTAACAATCCTAGCCCCATTCACATTTTCTAGCTTACTAGCAATCATTGAAGCACCAAGAGAATACCCATTAAGGTTACCAAAGGTGTTACCATTCTCCTTAAGCATTTTGATGAAATCCTCAATGTCAGACCTCCTTATGTAATCTTGATCATTGCTCCTGCTGGTGCTTCCTGTGTAGGCAACCAGAGACTTTCCATCACTCGCTTCCCTCTTATCACCATCGGTTATCTTGCTTGAACCAGCACCATTTGGACCCTCCGAGATGTGAGCTATAGCTTCCCTCTCTTTCATGAACTTCGCCGGCTTGAGATGTGGATGGAGGATCCAGCATTGACTCTTCTTGTGGTCATGTGTCTTGCAGTGATCACAGTTCCCATTGAACCTCCTATCTTCATACTTGTTGTAAGTCGCCTTGTTTTCCATTGTTGCTTCAGCCTGATTGGTTTTCGCAGCTTGGTTAGCCAAAGTAAGCTCCCCTTTACCTCCAAACTACCCAATAGAGCCTTGTTTATTTTGGATCTGAGCACACACATCTTCTAGAGATGGGAGCTTCTCAGCTCTCAAGATGTGCTTGATGAGGCTGTTGTAGGCTGGGTTTAGGGTGAGAAGGGTTCCAAAGACCTTATCTTGCTCACGCCTCTCATTCAGATCATCAGCATCAACCGTGCTTGGGCTTAGCATCTCAAGTTCAGACTAGAGTGCTCGGAACCTTCCAAGATGCTTATTGAACTCCATGTCTTCTTGTATCAGCCCATTGTTTGCTCTCTTCACCTCAAACACCCGGCTCAAGTTTGAGATGTTGCCATACAATTTCTTCAAGGTATCCCATAAATCCTTTGCAGTTTCACAGTAGCTATAAGCTTCCATGATAGAGGTCTCAAGGAATCCTTAAAGGAGTGTCATCACCATCATATCTTCTTGCTGCCATTTCTCCACATCACTTGTGGCACTTGCAGCTTCACCCAATTGAGTAATGAGCTTAGGAGCCTCAACGGATGTGATATGACCCCATTGAACCTTACTTCCCACAACAGTCTTCACTAGACGAGACCACAACAGATAGTTACTTCCCTTAAGAGTAACCGGAGCTTTCATGCTAACACTCTCCATCTTCAACCAGCCTAACTTCAAAAGCTTGGAAACAAGTAGATCTAGAACTTAGAACACGGATGAACCCAGAAACAAGAGAAAAGGTTGAGTCTTTGACGGTAAGAACGAGAAAGACTCAAGCTTTTGCATCACACAAGCTTCAATCTTCAGTCTTCTACACGAATCTACAAAGAACCACCTTGGATCTTCAAAAAGCTTCAACCTTGATGAAAACAAGCCCAGATTATGATCAACCTGGCTCAGATACCATAAGATCTTTTGATATCTTAGACTAATAAGTAACAAGAACAAGACTTAAGAATAAATTAGAGGAAGAGAAGACTCGATCAGACTAAAGAGAGACTATAAGAGACTATGAAGAACATTATGAAGACTCAAAAGTTTTAGAGAAAATTGTATGCTTTATTCATCCTCAAGGGGTTACAATATATAGAGAAGGCTACAAGGGTTTTCAGAAACCGAAGGGAGAAAAGGACTGGCTATGGTTCGATCAAGGCCGCGCCTAATTCAAAAGAAGGCTTTTCAGCCAAGCAAATGGAATCAGCATCTTTGACAAGATGCTGATCCTTCCAGCTCTTGACAGCCAGTCCACGCGGCCCTCTTCTTCCTTTCCAACGGGTGGACAAGGTTACCTCCCAAGTAAAGCATTCGAGTAACTTTGGTTTTACCCGGATGGTAAAAACCTGGTCGAGTGCTTTTGGTCGACCTTGTACGGCCTATACAGCCTGTACGGCCTTGTACGGCCTATACAGCCTGTACGGCCTTGTACGGACAAGGTCGACCCAAAGCCTTCCACTCTCTTCCTTCTTTCTCTTCAACCCTATGTAGATACATCAATTTAACACCAGTTTGATTGATCTTTTCTCACCCTAGTACTTCTTCTCAAGGGTTGTATCTATTGTTCACTCGACCCAGAAACATAAAGAAGTGACCATTTAATCTTAGAAGATGTTTTTGAGTCTAGGGAAAGTAAGGGAACATCACGGGATCCTAAAATGACCTAGAATTGTAGTCCAAGGAAGCTTCAAGACGTGAGAGGCAATGAAGGGTTAGGGTTTGAAGTGAAGATTTAGACTTCTAAAGAGAGGGTTTAGGCTAGGAAAGGAAGATGCCTTGGTATATTCGACCAAAGAAGCTTCCTGGAAAGAGCTGAGGTGTGGATTAGGTTATCCACTCACCAAAGGAAGAAAGGAAATAAGTAAATAGATGTTTATGGATAAGGCTTCTTATCCACTCGCCCAAAAGGAAGAAGCAAGCTTTGGACAGGCTGTCCAAAGCATATGAGCATTTCTGGCCATGCAATTCAAACCAGGCGCCCAAAATATCTTTGACTCCACATGCTTAGTCTCCTTAGGGTTTTAAATCGTGTAGCTCTCCATCAATTGTAAACTTCAAGGGAGTAAGGGGGAAAACCCCTCTCCACTTCTAAATAATAAAGCTTGTGTTCTTGGATTGAAATCCCTCTTAGTCTACCCCTTTCTTAGTCTCTTTAATCTCTCTAATTCTCTCTTAGTCTCTGATTCTGATTCAAGTAAACACAAGTAAACCAGAACCCTTTCTCTTCATCATTTTGAGCTCATCATTGCCTTAAAGGCTTGTTCATCACACACAAACCCAGATCTACATACTCTGGTATAATCCAACATGGTATCAGAGCCAGGTTCACCATAACTTGGTGTCTAGCTTCCGAAAAGATCAAGTCTTTCTCTCATGCCATCAAAACCCAGAAAGAAGCTTCCTTTCCATCCGGTTGAACCTGTACAGGAAGGTGTTAATCCGGAATACCCAGTACTCTCTCATACTGTCCAGAAGAAAGGAGGGCCTCAGATCCAGGAGTTTTGGAGTGGATTAGCTACCCTCTTTATAAAATCAAGTCTAGGTGTGTTCTTATTCAAAAACCAGGAAGAAAGGTGAAAGCTTTCACCTTGGTACTGGTGGGGGCGACCAAAGTATGAAGAAAGGTGGGGACTTTAGGCATGGAGAGTCCAAGGGAAGGTCCATGGAGGAAGGAGGTGTTTGAGTCGCGACCAATAGCCCCTAGATTTGCCATGAATCAAAGGTGGTCAAGGAGCTAACACTAGTTCCTTGTTTGTAAGAACCTACTGTCCCTTGTATAATGCTTGATACTTTATGAACTGAATGTGTTGTGTGATGTGTTTGAGACCTGAGGATGTGTTAAGATTGCTAGATATGAATGTTTAGAATCTATCCAATGATGTTTAGAGGAGACTCGTGTGAATGGTTGAGTGTTTAAAGTGCTTACTTCAGTTCTAAATGTTGCTTGACATGATATTAGATAGCATGTTCTGAATCTGCTGGCATACATGAATAGAAACTGATTAAAGTAAATCATTTGGGTCTAGTATTTGGAAATGATAATGATTCTTAGTCTCTATTCTAAATGAATGTCTTGCTAGGATGATAGATAGTTGTATATAATCGGGATTGCATTCATGAGTTGAATAGGGTAAGGCTGTTGCATACTACTGTCATTGGGACTGCCTTAAGGTTAAGACACCTAGACTAAAGTATAAGGGTCGTTTAAGGCAGGGAATGGTTGCCTAAGTGCTTTGTGATAGCATTTAGGAGTGGTAAGCTTACATTAGATGGACAAGGTCGACTCAAAGCCTTCTCCTCTCTTCCTTCTTTCTCTTCAACCCTACGTAGATACCTCAACTTAACACTAGTTTGATGGATCTTTTCTCACCCTAGTACTTCTTCTCAAGGGCTGTATCTATTGTTCACTTGACCCAGAAACATAAAGACTTGACCATTTCATCTTAGAAGATGTTTTTGTGTCTTGGGAAAGTTAGGGCACATCACGGGATCCTAAAATGACCTAGAATTGTAGCCCAAGGAAGCTTCAAGACGTGAGAGGCAAGGAAGGGTTAGGGTTTGAAGTGAAGATTAAGACTTCTAAAGAGAGGGTTTAGGCTAGTAAAGGAAGATGCCTTGGTATATTCGACCAAGGAAGCTTCCTGGAAAGAGCTGAGGTGTGGATAAGGTTATCCACTCACAAAAGGAAGAAAGGAAGAAAATACATGTTTATGGATAAGGTTTCTTATCCACTCGCCCAAAAGGAAGAAGCAAGCTTTGGACATGCTGTCCAAGGCATACGAGCATTTCTAGCCATGAAAATCAAACCAGGCGCCCAAAATATCTTTGACTCCACATGCTTAGTCTCCTTAGGTTTTAAATCGTGTGGCTCTCCATCTCTCTCTCCATAATATCATCTCTATCAATTGTAAACTTCAAGGGAGTAAGGGGAAAGCCCCTCCCCACTTCTAAATAATACAGCTTGTGCTCTTGGATCGAAATCCCTCTTAGTCTACCCCTTTCTTAGTCTCTTTAATCTCTCTAAGTCTCTCTTAATCTCTGATTCTGATTCACGTAAACACAAGTAAAGCAGAACCCTTACTCTTCATCATTTCGGGTTCATCATAGTTTTAGAGGCTTGTTCATCATACACAAACCCAGATCTATGTACTCTGGTAAAATCCAACATGGTATCAGAGCCTGGTTCATACGAACTTGGTGTCTAGCTTCCGCAAAGATCAAGGCTTTCTCTCATGCCAACAAAACCCAGAAAGAAGCTTCCTTTCCAGCCGGTTCAACCTCTACAAGAAGGTGTTCATCCAGAAAGCCCATAAGCTGTTCTTGAAGTCCCATACTTTATCATACCGTACAGAAGAAAGGAAGGCCTCAGATCCAAGAGTTATGGAGTGGATTAGCTACCCTCTTCATCAAATCAAGTCTATGCGTGTTCTTATTCAAAGACCAGGAAGAAAGGTGAAAGTTTCACCTTGTTACTGGTGGGGGCGACCAAAGTATGAAGAAAGGTGGGGAATTTAGGCATGGAGAGTCCAAGGAAGGTCCACGGAGGAAGGAGGTGTTGGAGTCGCGACCAATAGCCCATGATCTTACCATGAAGCAAAGGTGGTCAAGGAACTAGCACTAGTTCCTTGTTTGTAAGAACCTACTGCCCTTGCTATAAAGCTTGATACTTTATGAACTGAATGTGTTGT
Source organism: Moricandia arvensis (assembly GCA_905132765.1). NCBI lineage: Eukaryota > Viridiplantae > Streptophyta > Magnoliopsida > Brassicales > Brassicaceae > Moricandia > Moricandia arvensis. The sequence continues at coordinate 21 of CAJHQP010004700.1, read as the reverse complement.
GTGATGTGTTTAAGACCTAAG